>KN471992.1:12230-30196 GCA_000787095.1 Periophthalmodon schlosseri | reverse complement strand
GAACATGGCTTAAAGCTCAAAAGAATCATTTTATGTAATATTTAGTACCGTATTTTCCGGACTATAAGTCGCACTTTTTTTCATAGTTTGTCCGGGGGTGCGACTTATACTTAGATGCGATTTATATGTGAAATATATGTTTTTTTTCTTCATTATTATGCATTTTTTGGCTGCCGTGACTTATACTCCGGTGCGACTTATACTCCAGAAAATACTGTATATTTACAGTAATATATATATTTAAATAAAATACCCAATACTCACCTTTACATTTATTGGTGGTTTTATCTAAGATGGCCTTGGTTGACACGATTTTGCCGTACCTGGAAGAAAAAAAAAACAGAATTGTAAAGGGCACATACCAACGCATTCCAACCCAACCATATGTCAACAGAACTACATGCGTGTACAAAATGGCCGACGCCTTCGGAACAATCCGCTTTCTGTTTTATGTCTCGTTAAGAGCCACTTTACTCCGCCCCCCTCCCTCGTCTCTTTGTCTGCAACGCCACTGGAACGTGTTCTTTTGTTTCTGACACACCTCTGATCTAAAAACGGATCGCGAGATGTATTTTTAGCGGTTTTTCAAAGCCGGTTCGTTTAAATATAAATCCTAACTGGAAGTCTTGCTGCTTTTTATAAAACATCTGGCATTTTCACACAAACTGAAACCTCTAGACTTGCAGAGGAAGAGAAAAATAGGTTGCGTTTGCTAATAAAAATACTACAACAGTGTACGTCAGTGGAGGTATTCTTAACGTAGGGTCGTAAAAACTATAATGGTGCAGTGTAACAGGAGCGGCTCGCAGCATAACAGGCTTGGCACTGAGCTGGGTTGTGTTTAATTCCGATTACATTTCAACTTTAAACTGTTAAATTTGTGATATAATTGAGCTGAAAATATTTTAAAATTCAAACAATTCCAAAAATATTCACTGGTTGTTACTCAAGTCTGCAGTACAATAAGAAAATCGTATCAAAACCCATGTATCAGTGGTGGAAGAAGTACTCATTTTGTTACTAAAAGTACAGATATCGGAGCAAAAAAATACTCAAGTAAAAGTATTAAATTACCCATTTACTTAAAGAGTAAAAAGAGTAACAAGTAAAAGTATTTTTCCCAGATTTTGAAAAATGTAGTGGAGTAGAAAGTACAGATACTGATCTCAAATGTAGTGAAGTAAAAGTAAAAAGGACCCACTTTAAAACTTAAAGTACAGATACATAAAATTTGTACTTAAGTATAGTACATTACTACTTTTACTGCCATGTAGCAAGATGTGTGTTAAAGAGCCTGTCCCGAATTTATTTCCACAAATTTGAGCAAAATGTGTCTGCCCCAGAACAGATATATTGTATAAGCAGCTCTTGAGGTCAAAATAAGTCCGCTACATCTAATCAAAAAGCATTTTATTGTCCGATAATCAGGAAGTGTGTGTTAGCATGCTAATTGTTGTTGCTAGGTTTACTGTGACAGCAGGACTCCGCTCTCTGGTCTCTGAGAGTTGTAAAAAGTGCTTCTAAACTCATCGTGGTGAATACTTAGGATGTTCTGATGCATAAGGTCAGTGAGGAATAACTTTGGACCACTGCAAACTGTTTAAAATGACCTAGTTCTGTTTTTCATGTTTTTAAGACGGTGAAAATCAAGTACAGCGCCTTTAATGCTCCTGGACTTGTTTATTGTGTGTCCTATATGACCTTTATTTAACCTGCTAAGTCTCTGTGAAGAATTGTCTTGTGTCGTTTCAATGAGTCCTGCGTCTTGTTTAGATTAATCGCCGTTGAAACAAAATCGCAATTTGACTTAACGCAATCAACGCAAATCAAAAAGGCTGCAGTTTTTGAAGTAACATCATTTCCTCCACAAACAACAAAATGTCCCGTCTTATTCTGTGTAAAAAAAAAAGCGGTGGAACGAAACAAAGTAAAGTAGTAAGTAAAAAAAAGCGGTGGAACGAAACAAAGTAAAAGTAGTAAGTTAAATTTTTAGGTATCTGTACTTTACTTCAGTACATTTTAAAGCAGATACTTTTTACTTTTACTTCACTACATTTTTAGAGAAGTATCTGTACTTTCTACTCCACTACATTTTGAGCAGACTGAAAAGTAAAAGTATTTTTTAATATTATTGTCTGAGACCTGCTGAAAAGGCTGAGGGTTTATTTTTAACACGTCCATAATTTGAGCAAAACAAAAATATACAAATAAAACCAGCCAGAAAAAAACGATCGATTCAGTTGCTTCTGTTGAACAAAACTCAGCACGAATCTGTATCAAAATCACTACATTTGAAGCTTTATAAGGCCTCAAAATATGCACGAAATGCTTTTTTTTTTAACATTTTTTAAACGTGCACTTTAATACTTTTACTTAAGGACATTTTTTCATGTGATACTTTTAAGAAACAACATCGAGTACTTCTTCCACCACTGGTAAAAACTGCTGACCCTGTAGTTTACATCTGTACAAACATGTTCTGAAACGTGACTCTTGCATTAGTTTGTCAGCTCATATTATAACCGAATCCTATTTTTAAAACATAAATTGCTAACCACTCTGCCGTGTTTCCCTCAGATTTCCAGCACAGGTACAGGTCCATAAGAGCCGCCTGAAGTGCTTATGCAATCCTCAGTTATGGCACGGCTCAGACTGGCCGCAGCTGAGGATAATAGACCTGTTCTTGTCTCGGGGAATCGACCAATCGGAGCGTCCGGTGCTGCTGTGTTTGGCCAACATGGCGTCTGCGAGGAATGTACACTGTAACCTGACACCTCCTGCTCTCCCTCTCTCTCTTTCTCTCTCTTTCGCTCACAAATTCCCTCAACTCTCAATAGCTTTTTACCCAAACTGAACTGGGTATTTTAAATTGTAAACTATTATATCTATACAACTTTATTTGAAAATCAGACACTAATCGAAAAACTAAAACTAGTATCGAAACGAACATTTGTGCAAGTATTGATACTAAAAAAAGTCAGAACTGAACCTTTCCTGAATATCTGTATGTCGTAGTTAAAGATGCACTGTGTAACCTGCTTGTCTCATGAAGGTGTTATTGCTTTGCTTGGAATGTTCCGCAGTACGGCATTAAACAGATCTATTTTGCTTATAAAACGTGAATTCTCCTCTCCGCAGCCAGATCCGACCTGTAACTCGGCCTGAACCGAAGGCGTCGCTTGCTTGTCTCTACGGGGGTGGATACGTTTAATGCCACACCGCGGGACATGTCAGGCAAAGCAACGACAACTCTTCTTTTTGTAGATTTAATCAGTCAAAACATATAAACTGTACACGTTTTCTCAAGTCTCGACTAAAACCAGTTCAGTTTTACTTCGACAATAGAATGCGATAGTCCAAGCGCACTCCCTCACTCACCACTGGATCCTCGGTCCCGGTCTAGTCCTGGTCTGGTTCTAGGTCTTGGCTGTCGCTACGGTTACTGACACCAGATGCCTGAATATTTAATGCGCTCGAAAAGCCTCGCTCGAGTTGCACGCTTCAGTCCAAAGGCAAGTTCTCATGACAAGATTTACACCCGCTCAACAACAACCAAACACAACATTGGCACTGGACGTGTGACTCTCGTTCTCGTTCTAATTTTTATATTGCCCAAACCGTATTCCAAACGTATCAGATTATTACTGGGCTTATTTGAATCCACGAAAATCAATCTTGCCTTTTTTTTTTGTGCGCAATATAAGGATGACGCGTGCTTGTCTGGCTGTCGTCGGCTAAAGAAGAAGGTTCGCCTTTCGCGGCCTCGCTGTTTCGCAATTTTGCACGCGTTTTTTACAGTGTATGAACGCGCGTTGTGTTCTGCGTCCCGATTGGCTAAGGGGCTGTAGGCCGTCGTCAATCAATCTCCCCCGTGCCGTGTCTCCTGTACAGTACAGAATGCGTTCGGCCAAATTTACATAAGTGTTCGATCGCTTTTTAAAATCTACGAAGAGAGAAATGTGAGAAAATGCTAACGCCCGTCTGAGAAAAGTGTATAAAGTCTTAAAACATACATAATATTTGTAAAAAATAAAGCTGACTACTTCGCGGATTTCGCCTATTGCGGGTTATTTTTAGAACGTGACCCCCCGCGATAAACGAGGGACCGCTGTAACTGACTGAAAAGGGGGTGTGGCAAAAGATCTTCAGACTTTTCAGCATGTATGATGTACGTTCGGCTCCAGTTAAATGAAGCTGATCGAGGCGAACAGTTATAGGGACGATTTGGAGCCGAGTTCTATATTTGGAATTCTGACCTCGAGTATCATAGCAACCAAAGAGCCAATCCGGAGCGAGGCTGTTGAAGGTAACGCCGCTTCCCGCCCGCACCGCTGGTTTAGCAGGGAGCGGGCGCTTAGCAACACTGTCAATCAAACCGTTGCTAACGCCCGCACCGCTGGTTTAGCAGGGAGCGGGCGCTTAGCAACACTGTCAATCAAACCTGTTGCTAACGCTAGCGGGAGCGACCTCGGGGAAATAAGTCGCCTGATTCGTCTGTTATTAATGTTCATATCTTGATTTACAGACACAATAGTGACATAAAAAACCCAGGATCATGTCGAGCGGGTTAATACGAACATTTAAGACCAAAATGACGAGTCTGACAGCAGCAGGTACAGAGAGAGGACACGGTTTTTCAATAGAAAGTGAGTTGGAGCCAGACTTGATGGAGCCGGAAGCGCACAGGCTCACGTCCTATTTAGAACGTGGCAGCGGCAGGGTAGCTATGTCCATTCATAAATACAGTCTATGATCTGACCAAAACTGCACTCAAAATGCAAACTAAACAAGAGTTCATCCAAAAACAACCATTTGAACGGAAAAGTACTAGGAAATGGTGTATTTATATGTAAAAAAATACAAAAAAAGGTAGATTAAAGTCGTGATTCACTCCCAAACCTTTAGCCGAATCACCCAAAACCCTTTCCGTTCGGCTGTTGTCCATATAAACCCTTATAATGTAAATGAAAGAAGAAGCCCACTAACACAACTACTAAAACTCTATCGACTAAAGGTTTACAGCCCTATGTAATTGTAATAACATAATAAACATTAAAAAAATAGTTTTACAGACTGTTAACGTCATCATATCTGTAATAAAGACCAGAACATTTATTTTAGGTCTGTGTCATAAAGCGATGTTGAGTTCATAGTGACAAAATTACTTAAAACTGTGTGAATTTCCTGTAGAAAGTTCTGCTTATGATCATTTAGGCCAATTCAGCAGGGCCAACAAAAATAGCTCCGCAGGCCGCATTTGGTCCCCGGGCCGTAGTTTGAACACCCCAGACTTAGGTGGAAGTGTTCTGTTTTAGTACTCACCACTACTTCCTGTATTTTTGTACTTTTCTTCTCAACTTTTTTTCCACAAACTGTCACTTGGCTGATGTAAAACTATGTTAAATATTTAACACAGGTACTACTATCCCACGAAACCAAGTAATAAAAGTAAAATATGAAAAACATGTGTGTTTTAAAGGTCCGATGTTACGCAAAACTGACTCTCGTGAACTTTAAGTCACGTTATAATGTTGTTACCTCCTCAAAAACAGACCTGGAGTTGTGTTTTGGCTCATTCACACGTGCTTGAGTAACACTATTATTAGTCTGCCGCCTCTCCAAAAGCTCAAAATGCTCTGTTCCACCTTGTGATGTCATGAAGTGGTAGTTTTCAAGTTAGCAGCTACATTTTACCTTTAGTTCAGTAGAGATTGTCAATTCCGGGGCTGAAAATATCCAAATAATTCTACTTTGAGAGAAGAACTCAGCCTAAATCTGCAGGGTTTGTGTGTTGAACTCGTGTGAATGAAACAAAACTCAACTCCGGGTGTGTTTTTGATGAGGAAACATTATAACGCAGATCAGAAAACAGCGTAATATGGGCCCTTTAAGTGAGTGGGCGTGTGTGCGTCGGCCTATAGCAGCCCGGGTACAGCAGCAGTTCTCGCTGTCCTGGTTTAACCTCCATAAAAGCATGTGACTGAACTCATCCCTCACTGTGTCAACTTTACAATCGGCGCATTCAGGCCGGATCAGGGCCGGAGCGCTCCTTTTCATGTCCAATGATTTATGGGAAATATTCAGATGGTAACTACGCGTCTCTTTTACAGCCCGCCGTGTAATAGGAACCAGGGGAGCTGTGTTTGTATAGAGCTAATGATGCTACGTTTAGCGCTACATGTGTTAGCTTCAGGGTATGTCCCGGTGTTTCTCTGCCATGTTAAAGACTAAAGGGGCTCTTCATGCCAGTTTAGAATTATTTCCAAATAAAAAATATGGACTAACTTGGGTCTAAATGAGTTAATATAAAGGGTATGGTAAGAAAAATATCTAGATATGGACCAGGGTTAAACGATAGCTTACCCAAAACAAAGAACATATTTATATCAGAACCAAAGTATCTATACACCAGGACTAAACCAGGACTAAACCAGGACTAAACCAGGACTAAACCAGGATTGAACCAGAACTAAACCAGGACTAAACCAGGATTTCACTGGAACTAAGGGTGCATCCTAAAGTGGGACTAAACTGGGACAAAACACAGGACTAAACCAGGACTAAGCCAGGACTAAAGCAGAAAAGGACCAAACTAAGTCCACATTAGGACGTAACTAGTCTCAAACCAGGATCAATTCAAAACAAGTGTCAGTGCAGCCAAAAACCAGGATTAAACCAGGACTAAAACAGGACTAAACTAAAAGGACTTTGTTAGTTATTGACATAGTATATTGTATAGTTATACAATAGTTATTGACTTGAAACCAGTCTAAAACCAGGTCTAAACCAGGACTAAACCAAGACTAAAGCAGGACTAAACCAGGACTAAACCAGGTCTAAACCAGATCTAAACCAGGTCTAAACCAAGATGAAATCAAAAGGACTTCGCTAGTTATTTACATGGTTGAAACCAGGTCTAAACCAGGACCAAAACAGGTCTAAACTAGGACTAAACCAGGACTAAACCAGGTCTAAACCAGATCTAAACCAGGTCTAAACCAAGATGAAATCAAAAGGACTTCGCTAGTTATTTACATGGTTGAAACCAGGTCTAAACCAGGACCAAAACAGGTCTAAACTAGGACTAAACCAGGACTAAACCAGGTCTAAATCAGGTCTAAAGAAGGTCTAAACTAGGACCAAACCAGGACTAAACCAGGACAAAAGGAGGTCTTAACCAGGACTAAACCAGGACTAAACTGGGTCTAAACAGGGACTAAACCAGGACTAAACAGGTCTAAACCCGGACTAAACCAGGTCTAAACCCGGACTAAACCAGGTCTAAACCAGGACTGAACCAGGACTAACCCAGGACTAAACCAGGTCTAAACCAGGTCTAAACCAGGTGTAAATAAAGTTTGAATAAAACATAACCTTCAGAACTAAACCAAAACAATACCAGGCCTGAATCTGCAGTAACTAAACTAAACCAGTAATAAATCTGTAACTATCTGTACTAAATGAGACTAAACATAGACATGAACTTAAATAAACCTCTCAGAAGCTCTTTAAGTCGAAGACCAGTTCCAAGAAGGGAAGAATTAAAAGCAGAAGTTGACAGAGCAGCAGAGCAGGTCTGGAGACGGACAAGAACTATGTAGGAAATGGGCTGGTTCAAGGCTCTATTTTCAGATGGAGGACAGGGGGCTTTACAACTCTATGGGACATTCATACTTTTAAAAGAAATAATGAACAAAACAGATGCTCTATGTACGTTTTCTGGTGGAGGGGTCGCCACTCAGATACCTTCATGAAGATGTGATTGCTTTACCGGGCATGTTCCGCAGTATGGCATTAAATATGTCTGTTTTGCATGCTGTCAGTTATACCCCAAAATACCTTGAAAAACATGTACTGGGAGCAGAATTTGTTTTGCACAGATCTGACCCGTAACTAGGCCTGGTGGCATTGCCTGCTTATCTCTGTGGAGAGTTTAATGCCATATTTTGGGACATTATAGGCGTAGCAATAACATCTCCATGGAGACTAGAAGTTGGCAGACCCTCCACCAGAAAAGTCACATGGTACACCTTTCATGATTGGGTCCACAATACGCTCTGTGCACAAAAGAGACCGCTAGCCTCACTGTTAGCGTCACTACTTCCTGTCCAATGTTATCTGAGGTTTTTGCTGAGTCACGCTAAAAAGAATAAATATTTAATAAAGATCAGGCAGTTGACAGGGGCTGCGGGTGACGCTAAAAAGAATAAATATTTAATAAAGATCAGGCAGTTGACAGGGAGCTGCGGGTGGATGTCAGTGACAATATGTTAAACACTGCACAAATAAAATGAATACTTCACCAGAGACACTTCTGTTTAGAAAGAGACATGTTTGTGTCTCAATGCTAACGCTAATGCTAACTTTGAGGCATAATAAACACTAAAACAACACCACAAACTGAAGGATTCTAAATATAAAAACAATTGGGTAGTCTTTATTTTAATAAATTTGAATTTTAATAGGTTGTTTATTTTATGTTTTTCAATTTTAATAAAAGTGACTGTTAGCTTTGAGACACAGTGAGCTAGCTAGCGTGCAGCTTTGCACAGAGCCTATTGCGCCATATTTTATCTTGTGCCAAAAATGTTCTGGAAAATGACAACCAATTACGCCACCACCATTTTTAATACTAGAGTGCAGAAAGTATTTAGTTCGTTTGTGAAAAAACACACAACTTTGAGCCAGTTTTTGTTTCACGTGGATAGGCCCAGTAATTACACAGATATTAACCATAAACCAGGTCGACGAGTCTATAATCTGACAGTTAAACAGCAAATTCCACCCCAGAAACTGACGTGTCTTTGATTGTTGTGACGTCACCTGAAACTAAACTATGGAGAAAAAGACTTTCAACCCAAGAGCATGATGGGAACTTTTTTTTAACGCGGGTCAGTGTAGTGTTTAGTCCCAGTGGCGTCGTCAGTTGTGTTGTGGTGTGGAGCTGAGGGTGTAAAGGTAACGGGAAGGTCACGCAGTCAGTGTCTCGTGAACTTTGAACTCTCGAAGGTAGAAAAATAGCAAAACAAGAAGATCCAGTCGTGTTTTTTTTTTTTTTGTTGTGTGAGAAAAAAACATCAATACGGCTTGTGACGCAGATATAGTTTTGGCCAATACTAGTACAACATATTTTAGCTTCATGAGGAAAAACTCATTCTTCACTTGGCCACCACAAAAAGACCAAGTCCACACAAAATAAAAACAAATCCAAAGTCTAAATTTGGTATAATGATAATATAGAGGTGGGAGATACTTCAAAATTATATATACCGTATTTTCTGGACTGTAAGTCGCACTTTTTTTCATAGTTTTGGCCGGGGGTGTGACTTATACTCAGATGTGATTTATATGTGAAATATGTTTTTTTCTTCATTATTATGCACTTTTTAGCTGGCGCGACTTATACTCCGGTGCGACTTATACTCCAGAGAATACGGTAGAGTATTATAGAAGACACATTGTGCTTTTGTCTGCTGTATATGTATAATCTATGGCACCCGTGGGTCATTATGTTATATTTTGGACATTTACATTGGAATTTTGGTCTAAAATGACTTAATACAGGAAACAAATCTACTGATTTGCTGATTTCTGGGTTGGAAAGAGCTAATTCCCACCTGCGCCTTTACGGTAGATTGCTGTAAACGTCGTCAAATACCAAATATCGGCTCAATAGATCTCTTTTAAAAATATTCTCATGGGGATAATCAAAATCTATACCCAAAATATTGAAAAAGTATTGTATCAGTCCCATTTTTTAATTTTTTAACGCAAAAAGGTCAACATGAATTTACCAAATATGTACAACTCTATGTGATCATATCGTCATGGCAACGGAGGATCGTTTTACCGCCTGTTGCTCTCGTCTTAACACGTGTTGCACAATCTCTTGACTTGAAGTGAGATTGAAGAAGATGATGTCATGTTTTAGTCATTGTTTTAAAAGATGATCATTGTAAAAGACACAAACTTTTGGATTTCTAATGGGATCCTGTTATTGGGCAATATTTCAGTCCTTGGGCAAAAAAGGCTGAAATTCTTCCTTTGCCGGATGCAACACGCACGCAAACACGCAAACCCCTTAAGTTTAAAACATGGGAACGGATTAAACTCTGGAGCTCAAGCTTCTTCAACAATAGTCCCATTATTTTTAGCTTTACACTGTCTGGGAGGCATTTAGAGTCACTGTGTAAAGAAGTGGACTAAGTAGCGTCCAGTCAAATGAAGCTCATCGAGGCTAGAAGTTACAGGGGCCATTTTGGAGCCGAGTTCCATATTTCGAATCCCGACCATGAGTATCATAGCAACCAAAGAGCCAATCCGGAGCGAGGCTGTTGAAGGTAACGCCCCTTCCCTTAGCGACGCTGTCAATCAAACCTGTTACTAACGCTAGCGGGAAAAGAAGGCAGCTGATTTGTCTGTTATTAATGTTCATATCTTGATTTACGGACACAATAGTGAAATAAAAACCCCAGGATCATGTAGAGGGTTAATACAAACATTTAAGACCAAAATGACGAGAGAGAGGGGCCACAGTTTTTCGACGTAAAGTGAATTGGAGCCAGAGTCGATGGGGCCGGAAGCGTGCACATCCTGCTCACTTCCTATTTGGAACGCGGCAGCTAACAGGTTAGCTACGTCCATTTATATATATGGTCTATGCTTCACTGTCATGGATAACAGGGTTGTTTATGCCCAGACGCTAATCGATGCTAAAATAGTATCAAAACTACAGTATATAATAATTTGAACAGGTACTGATGAAGTTAGATCTTTCCAGAACAGTTTGAGAATGGTTTTGATCTCCACAGAGATGTTATTGCTAGGCTTGTTCTGCATTGAGGCATGAAACGTATCTATCCATTTGTTTAAGTGCTTTAGAAATACCCTGAATCCATTCTTAGTTTAAGCGGGGATTTGACCTGTAACTTTGTCTGTTGGTGTCACTTGCTTGTCTCCATGGAGATAGATTAGTTTAATGCCATACTGGTGAACATTTCAGGCAAAAACACAACGGACACAAGCAGGTGTTGGACCCATAAAGTTGCATAATGTACCTTTAACAAAGAAACAACTAATATTTTGTTCTGAAAGTATTGTTCTTGGATTGTATTGTTGTCCTTTTGAAATTCAAGTATCGTGACAACACTAATGGATTGGACATGGTTGGAGTGATGTAATCTGCGCTTTTTTTTGTGTTCAATTTCAGCCACTTTTCCTCGAAGGAGAGAGGGATTGTGGGAAGGCGGAGGAGGAAACCAGCTCCAGATGCTGAGACCCTGTAGGACTTACGGTTGGCAGAGTTTAACCAGGTCTTGGTCTGTGGTCCCTGGATGGAGTCCGCGGATGTACAGGTTAGTCTTACTCAGCTGTTCCCCGCCCCCTCCACTGCTGTTACTGCTGCTGTTCGTGTTGGGACTGGGGGGCGCCATCTGGTGGCCGGAGGACACATAGGACTGCTGCGGGAAAGACAGAAAACAAAATGATGTTAACGTCAAGAGCTATATAAAGTTAAGTGATGATGTCACTTCTGGGTCCAACCAGAAACTTCACAGCTTTGTGTTCCATGAGACAAAAACTCATGGAAGTATAATAAAATCTGGAAGGTGAACCCAAGATGGCGTCGTATTCTTTTCAATGGCCTGAGCTCATTGGCGCATCGGGCCAAAAATAATTTTCTCTTCTGCGTTACTTCCTCAATACGGGCCAGCGCCTCCCACCCTACTAGGCCAAACCTTACAAAGCTAACTTTTAGGCACTTTGAGGATTTCAATTTTTTAAATATTCATGTTGTGAAAATAGAGAAGAAACCCTACAAAAAAATGACCTTTGTGAAAGCTGTGGTTGCCCTGTCAGCCGAACACGGACAGTTTGAATTCACAAAAAACGCACTGTGCTCTATGGGAGAATTCTGGGTCCAAGCTCCTGAGAGCTGCAGTACCTGGAGCGTCCACTAGCCGATCTCGCCCCCCGGGGGGAGTGTCTTATCCAGTTCTTGTTTTAGTTCCGTGGAATTACCTTTCAAAGGCATATGTTTAACCACAAATTGTGTCAAATATGAAAATAATGTAGTAATATCTAACATAACATAGATTAATTTTTTCTGACATGTCTTGTGATAGTGATAACAATTTTGTTTTAAAACCAGGATTCAGTTCACAGGGCACATTCTAAACCACCATCCAGGACCATTTACTGAAATATGAACTGCCACACTGATAAACACACACATTCCAGAACATGTTTGAATCCATTCCAACGCATTTCTTTAGCGAATTTTATGAGTCAAACAGGTTCCAAAGAGCTGAACAACATATATGTTGATAACGGAGGATTTATTACAACAGAAATAACTGCATTCTTTGGGATTTGCTAATTGTCCCCATTCAAATTGCCACATTGATTTGATTAATCTTGCAGCTAAACCAACGACTATCAGCAGTAGTAACATTTTAAGACAGAATAGCCACTTATTTTTCATATTAAATAAACGACAAGACAACACAGGGCAGGCAAAACGCAAAAGGTGAACCAGACATTTGAATAGTTTTGTTTGTTAGTCCTAAAGCAACTGCACCATCGTTAAATCAGACATACTGTGCTTGTGTCGCTCTACAGTTATAATCTATGACATTTATGGATCATTGTGTTATAATTTGCACATTTTAAACCACAATATTCATCTAAAACGACTTAATAAAATAAACAAAACCGCTGACTTCTGCGTTAGAAACCTGCGGTGCCCAGTGGGAGCTGACGTTGCCTTAAACGTCATCACAACAAAGAGCCGTGCAGCTGCCGTCGCCCCCATGAATAGCTGCACGTAGCGAGAAGCAGATTTTTTTCATTTGTACCAAAATGCTGCCGAATCCTACGAGTACAAAGCGCGTACGTCACAGTGGGCGTGTACCGTGGCACTGAAAATAGGGGTCGATCGGAGCAATGACGTCTTGAATACAGGAGATCAAAGATTACTCAAACATGAATCACTCCAAATACAACTTCAGAGGGAAAATGAGAAGGAAACAACTATAACGTGGCTAAAAGCTCTGAAAAGTCCATTTTGCCGAACAGGTCTGATTTAAACATTTACAGAAAACACTAAATACCTTCAGTTTCGAAGCAGAAGCAAATCCGGTGAACTCGACTCAAACCGAGACACAGATTCCATCCGTCCTGCTCCACCTGCACTCGGAACTAAAACGCTCCATGTTTGCGTGTCTGCGCATCACTACAACGACGCGTTGACCTTCGACCCGGTGACACAACATGTTTTCGCTGTGAGAATGCGGGTCAATGAACAGGGCCCATACTAAACACTGTAGTATGTTGACATGTGGCAAGTTCATGTGATACAAAACAGGAACAATATCTCAACTTATGTGACCGAACCTATTATTAAAGGCACACTATGGAACTTGCCTCATGCTTGTAACCATGGAGATGTTACTGCTTTGATTTGAGCGTTCCACAGTATGGAATTATCTTGGATTATTTAATTATGAGTGTTTTTATTGCTTAAAAATAGCTTGAAAACGTGTCCGTCAGCTCGCCTCAGCTGTTTGTCTCCATGGTTATATTTTATACTTTTATAATTTTATAATTTTAATGCCATAGTGTGGAACAAGCAACAACATCTCCACAGAGAATCAGCTGAAACGTTTGTGCATCTTTAAAGGTCATATATTACGCAAAATGGATTCTTGCCATGTTCTAATGTTGTTTCCTCCTCAAAAACACACCTGGAGTTGTGTTTCGTTTCTTTCACACATGTTTGAGTAACACTTTATTATTAGTCGTTCTACTCTCACACATGTTTGAGTAACACTTTATTATTAGTCTGTCTACATCTCCAAGACGCTCTGTTCCACCTTGTGATGCCATGAAGTGGTAGTTTTCACGTTAACATCTACCTTTTACCTTTAGTTCAGTAGAGATTGGCAAATCCAGAGCTGAAATCATCTAAATGATTCTAGTGAAGGTGTGTGGAGTTTAAAAACACAGCACTTCCTGTGTCACCACATGACATCACGAGGTGGAACGGAGTGTTTTCCGTTTGAGCGAAGAACTCGGCCTAAATACGCAGGGTTTGTGTGTTAAACATGTGTGAATGAAACAAAAAAAAACACAACTCCAGGTCTGTTTGTCATGAGGAAACCACATTATAACACAGATCAGAAAACAGTGTGATATGGACCTTTAATGATAACAAAAACATTCAAATCTAATCAGAACTGTCGTATCACCGCAGCCCTGCTATTATCACAGAACACTTCCGGTATGTAGTTTTGTTTGTATATTTCATTCCCTGGCTCCAGCAGCACGCTCCTGGAAACTGTGTGGTCCGCGCAGAGTCAGAGGAAATGGACGATTGCACAAGAAGCACATGCAGCTGACGACAACAGCGCCAGAGCCCGTCCCTGCCGTAGACACACAGGCATCTAACACGAACCCAAACGGCAAAAGATAAATTCGAATCTGGAAGTTGGGCAAGACGTCGGAGGAGACAGATTTCCATTTTTTTCTGTTACTTTTACTACATCGTACCTGGACAACTGAGGGATTACGCGAAGAAACCAAACAATGTGATGTCAAATTGTCAAAGTCTCATAGTAGCAACAGCTAAAAAAACAGACGGAACTACAAGGACCATGATGCTTTGCTCCATTTCAGTGCAGATAACAGTTATAATCCGCTTTAAAGGGCCCATATTGCGCTGTTTTTTGTTATAATATTGTTCCCTCCTGGAGTTGTGTTTTGTTTCATTCACACATGTCTCACACACAGACCCTGCGGATTTAGGCTTTTTAGTTCTTCTCTCAAACGGAAAACGCTCATTTCACTTTCCAATCAGCTCTTTTGGCAGCGTTTCGTGATTGCTTTTTATTTATTTATTTTAAAATTCAGTTATGCCCAATATACACACTTCGCGTGCATTCCACCTCCATTTTGAACACTAAAAGAGGTCACGAGCTGCGAGATTAATCGTAATTCAATCAAAATCGCAATTTGAATGGACATAATTGGCAAGTTCCATCATTTTCTTCCACAAACAACAAAATATCTTGTCTTTTTCTGCATAAAAACTGCTAATCCTGTAGTTTCGATCTGCACAAACATGTTCTGAAATGTGATATTAGTTTAATCAGTTCATAGTCCCAGTTCTGTCTTTGTCACTTCTCCCAGACGAGTTTAAAATGTGAACTTTCAACACGATCCTACTATCAAAACATAAATTGCAAACGTGATCACAATCCTCATGACACAATTAGATATTTTTCCCAAACGGTTCAGCCCTGGTCGTGGGTGGGCAGGATCTGGGCGTGTCTTCGGGAGGACGGCAGAGGCGACAGTGGGACAAAGAGAGGAAAAGGTCAGAAACAGATCAGCTCAACAAAAAGCCCAAAGGACAAGACCAACGAGGCCACTGCACGAGACGCCTGATTAACAGAGGCCTGTCACTGTAATCACTGTATCAGCTCATCGCTCAGTAAATCAAACTATATTTTTTGGGGTCAGTATTCATGTGTACTTTTTCTTTGCACTACTGCGAAATTTGTTTGGTTTTTTTTGGCTATATGATAAGATTTAAGCCGTAAAAGGTTGAATAAATAACTAATTGTAGATTTAAATCTGCTCTTGGGTTTTTGTGTCAAAACAAGAGAAGCAGAGACGGCATCTGTGCGGATTTAAACCTGGAAAAATCCCCAAATACTACTTCAGAAATTGTTGTTTTTCAAAATAATTAAGATAGGAAAATAAATAAATATAATAATAATAATAATAATAATAATAATAATACATTTATTTATAAGCGCCTTTCAAAACATCCAAAGACACATAACATAAAAGCCATGTATTGTAAAGGTTGTGTGAGATGACAACAAGGCAAATTCTACATTTTCAGTGTTGCTCATAGACTGTAAATATAAATGGACATAGCTAACCTGCCGCCGCCGCGTTCCAAACAGGAAGTGATCATGATATCGACTCTAGCTCCAATTCACTTTCTATTGAAAAACCGTGTCCTCTCTCTCTGTAACTGCTGCTGTCAGACTCGTCATTTTGGTCTTAAATGTTCGTATTAACCCTCTACACGATCCTGGGGTTTTTATTTCGCTATTGTGTCTGTAAATCAGGATACGAACAGACAAATCAGGTGACTTCTTTTCCCGTGGTCGCTCCCGCTAGCGTTAGGAACCTGTTTGATTGACAGTGTTGCTAAGTGCCCGCCCCCTGCTAAACCAGTGGTGCGCGTGGAAAGGGGCGTTACCTTCAACAGCCTCGCTCCGGATTGGCTCTTTGGTTGCTATGATACTCATGGTCGGAATCCCAAATATGGAACTCAGCTCCACATTCGCTGTGGGTGACGTCACACTCACTTAGTCCACTTCTTTACAGGGTCTACGGTCTATTTTCCTATTAGATTTGCGATTTCTGTTTTAAAAATCAAGATAAGATTGTAGAGCACATTTTTGTATTATTATATGAGAGAAGACTGAAATATGAACTGCTAATTTAAGGCTGCACTGTGTAACTTTTCAGGTAGCATCTCCGGCGCGTGCTTGTCTCCATGGAGATGTTGTATATGTTTGTTTTAGATTGGATTACATTTATTAAAGATTGACTCGGCAGGAGGCAACGTTACCCGCTAATCCTGAACCGCGTCATTAACAACATCATAAAAAGATAAAAGTTCCCATAAAAGTTAGCAGCATAAATAGGCCTATATAAAATGTAACAATAAAATACAAGAAAACACTTTAAGAACACTCCAAGTTTGCTTAGAATGTTCCGCAGTATTCTTATTGTGAGCGGTGTTTCCTCTCCACAGATCTGACCTGTAACTTGGCCTGGTGGTGTCACGTACTTTTCTTCTTGTGGATAGATAAGTTTAATGCCATAACATTCCGGGCAAAGCAATAGAATCTCCATGGAGACAAGCAGGTGGCGTATACCTTCACTAAAAAGTTACACAGTGGAGCTTTAATACAAGAATCTCATGCATTTCAGAAGAAGAGGTTTAAACTACAGGGTTAGCACATTTTATACATAGGAACGGGATATGTTTTTCTTTGCAGGGAGCACATTTAGTTACTTAAATAATTGTAATAGTCTCTGTTTACAGTAGCACGCTAGCTAGCTCGCTGTGTCTCAAAGCTAACAGTCACTTTTATTAAAATCGGAAAACAAAATAAACAACCTATTAAAATTCAAATTAATTAAAATAAAGACTACCTGTTTATTTTTATATGTAGAATACTTCAGTTTGTGGTGTTGTTTTGATATTTATTATGCCTCAAAATTAGCATTAGCGTTAGCATTGAGACGCAAACATGTCTCTTTCTAAACAGAGAAGTGTCTCCGGTGAAGTCTTCATTTTATTTGTGTAGTTTTAACATGTTGTCAGTGACGTCCGCCCGCAGCTCCCTGTCCACTGCCTCATCTTTAAATATTTATTCATTTTATCGTGACTCGGCAAAAACCTCATAGAGATAAAACTGGACAGGAAGCAGTGACGCTCACAGTGAGGTTGCCGGGCGCTAACAGAGCTAACTGTGGACCTTTAAAATGTGAAATGTCAATTCTTGCAATACAGTGTTCCTTCTGTTTAGCACAAGATTTACAAAAGTTTGTGGTAGGTTTGTCTAAATGATCGAAAATGAGATACTAATCGATACTAAAACAAGTATAGAAACTAGACTCATACCTGCTCATTTGAGCAGGTAGTGATACTAAAAAAGTCACATTCACAGGACACAAATGAACCTTTCCTGAATATGTTTAGACTGATTTTGAGCTGTATCTTTCACAAGTATAAGACACATGGACTAGTTTACGCCCATGAACTACTATGGAACTACTGGACACCTGAGGGACACACAGATATAAGGCCACATGGGAACAGAAAACACAGTTCTACCATTTAATGTTGAAAATCACACTCTATCGTCTAAAGAAAGAGT
>KN471992.1:2161-12179 GCA_000787095.1 Periophthalmodon schlosseri | reverse complement strand
TTTTTTATTATCATCGTGGTATCGGTATCGAGTATCGAGTCTATTCCTTAGTGAAATGCAGTTTGAAACGTCATTATCGTGACAGCACCAGCTCTTTCTGTTTTGCACACGGATTACGAGCATTGATAAAACATGCTTTGATGTTTGAGCCAGTGCGTCCCTGGTGTACACTTGAGTCCTGCTCTTGTTGTCCTGTCTTGGTCACATGGTCCGCCGGTGCGTAGTGAGTGTGTTTTTTTTATGAATGAACGAGCAGACGCCTATGAAGTCATTCACACGGACAAAAGACAAGACACAGGACCACAGCGCCGCAACAGCAACAACAACAACAACCTACAGCAAATCTAGACCTGTAATTACTGATAAATGATGATGTTTGCTGGTGTTAATGCATTGTAACATCTTGTTTTTATCAAGTTTGTGGACTTATTGCCATTGTTGGGGGTCTGGGGGGTCTGGGGGTTCTATCCCGGTAAACTGGGAGCATTCTGGTCCATTTTAGTTGTAATATTTATAACTCCACAACCTACAAAATCATGTTTATATGTTAAAATGCATTAAATAAAGGCCCTGTACTAGATTTTTTTCCATATTCACCTTACTCTGGAAGTTGTCGTGGGCGCCGGCTACTTTATTTCATATTTTAGCGTCAAAACGTGTCCAAATTCTCCTTTGAAATGAATGGGATTCCCGATTAACCAGAAGTGCCGCACAAAGAAAGCGCGTTCTGGGAGCGTTTAGAGGCAAAAGTGGGTGGGGCCGAATAAGGTCAATGTTTGAGTGTTTGAGATATATTGTATAAGCAGCTCGAGGTCAATATAAGTCTAATGTGCGCCATCTGCATCTAATTAGACACGTTTTATTGTCCGATAATGTTTATTCTTACCGATCTTGAGCTTCCTTTGAAACATGAGCAGGGCATTTGCACTAGACTAGACCATTAAACGTACATAATGTTAGGATACATTGCGATAAACGATAATATTGAAACTATTTTATGCCACTGACACAATACATTAAAATACAGCAAGATGATCCCAGTATAAACATTTTTAAATAGACAGTATCATTAAAAGTCCTGAGCTGCAACGAAATCAACAGCAGAATGAAGCAATAATTTACCATAGAAGTGACTTATTCAACCCTCTACAGCTCAAACCAAAATAACAAGAATCTCCCCGATTTTGCAAAGAAAAAGTCCCCACGATTAATATTGAGACGCTTTTCACAACTTTCACCAGAGACCAGTAAACCCGTCACGGTAAAGCTATCAATAACTAGCATGCTAACACGCACTGCCTGATTATGGGACAATAAAACACTTAGTAATTACACGCAGACAGCACACGGCGGACTTATTTTGACGTCAAGAGCTACTTATACAATATATCTGTACTGGGGCAAGACACATTTTGCGCAAATATATGAGAAAAAATCAGGTACAGGGCCTTTAAAGTTCTTTCAGCTGTGATGGCCGTGTGGATAATGTCATCACTTTTTAATACTATTGTGAAAAAATACGTCACTTAGTTTATTTATACTGACAGAGAAGATGTTGAACTTTGTGCCAGTTTTTGTTTCATGTGGATAGGCCCAGTAATTACCGTATTTTCCGGACTATAAGTCGCACTTTTTTTCATTGTTTGGCCGGGGGTGCGACTTATACTCAGATGCGATTTATATGTGAAATATATGTTTTTTTCTTCATTATTATGCATTTTTTGGCTGGTGCGACTTATACTCCGGTGCGACTTATACTCCGGAAAATACGGTACAGAGATATTAACCCTAAACCAGGTCAAAACATCTGCATTTAGACATTTTAAAGGCAATTTCTACCATATATCACTGACCTATCTCTACCGCAGTGTTAAACTATGGCCAGTTTATAATACTGAACCAGAAGTTGATGATGTTTTGTAACTGCTTTTTGTTCTGTTTTAAAATATATCTTCCATTGGCAATACCTGTATAGTCCTGCCTTTACTCAAAATTCACCCTCTTACTATTGGGATGATGTCTGCTCCAGTTCTGGTTGTTGTTGTTGTGTCCTTGGGCAATACATTTCTCACACGTTCTGGTTATGCGGTCAAATCACAACGTATGTTTAGAGTCTTCCCTGTTATGGAGAAGTCAGACAGGCAAATATGAGATAAGATCCGAAGAGTTCATAACTAGGTCGATTAACGTTCTAAAAACGCATGTGTCATTTTGGCTCTTTGCTATTTCAGATCTAAAAAAGTCCAACCCCTCTGATTAAATCTGAAAATATCTCTCCAAGAACAACAGGAAGAGCTATTAATACACCTCTGTCAAACGGAAGACAGTTACGTTCTGAAAATGGCGTTTAAGCAGCTGCTGATCTTTCCAATTCCAGCCTATTGTTATAACTGTGCAAAAAACATAATCATCAAAACCAATGCTTTCTCCAGACACATCTGCAACACTTGGTCATTCGTCGAAAGCGCTGCCCTAGATTTTTATTCAGGAAGTTGCCTTGTGCGCCGCCAACGTCATTGGGGTTGTATTATTTTGCATGGGGCTGATGTTGACAGCACATAAGTTCTATTCTAGGGACCACAGAGCTGTTTTAAAGCCTCCCAGAGAAAGGGGGCAGTGTTGGCTTGTTGGTCACGTGAACACAGAACATTTTACACAAATCAACCTGCTTTATATCAGATTTTAGCGGCAAAACGTGTCCAGATTCTCCTTTGAAATAAATGGGATTCCCGATTAACTGGAAAAGCCACGTAAAGAAAGCGCGTTCTGGGAGCGTTTAGGCCAAATAAAGTCGTTATTTGCGTTAAATATGTCTGGCCCCAGTACAGATATATTGTATAAGCAGCTCGAGGTAAATATAGTAAGTCTGATGTGCGCTGTCTGCATCTAATTAGAAGCGTTTTATTGTCCGATAATCAGAAAGTGCACAGTTAGCAAGCTAGTTGTTGTTAGCATCGCTCTGGTCTCTCAGAGTTGTGAAAAGTGGTTCTAAACTCATCGTGGTGAATAATTAGGATGTTCTGACTGACTAGTTTTGTTTTTCACGTTATTTTGGCGCTAAAAAAATCAGGTACAACGTCTTTTAATATACAGATAGTAACAAAAGTGACCAAAACAGCTAACAGCTAACAGCTAACATTCTATGCTCAGCTCTGTCTTATAAATAATTAATGTTTCAATGTCCAATTATCAGTTTATCAATCAATAGTTTTGTGTGATACTTGATACAACACGACATTTACGGGCACATTTTTGTACGTTTCTGATGGATTGCCATAATATTGGGTAAAACAGGGAAGCTACATGGGTGGCTAAAGTTCACAGTAGTGCAAAAATCTTGCTTAGCTTTTTAAAGGTCCTATATTAAGCAAAATGGATTCTTGTAGCTTTAAGTCATGTTGTAATGTTACATTCTCAAAAACAGACCTGGAGTTGTGTTTTGTTTCATTCACACATGTTTGAGTAACACTTTATTATTAGTCTGTCTGCATCTCCAAAGCTCAAAACGCTCTGTTCCACCTTGTGATGTCACTGAAGTGGTAGTTTTCACGTTAACAGCTCCTTTTACCTTTAGTTCAGTAGAGATTGGGAATTCCAGGGGTGAAATGATCCAAATGATTCTAGTGAAGGTTTTTGGAGTTAAAAAACACAGTGGAGCACTTCCTGTATTGCCACGTGACATCACAAGGTGGAACGGAGTGTTTTCTGTTTGAGAGAAGAACTCAGTTTAAATATGCAGGGTTTTTGTGTTAAACATGTGTGAGTGAAACAAAAAAACACAACTCCAGGTCTGTTTGTGACGAGGAAACATTAGAACAGATCAGAAAATAAAAAAATTTAAAATGGGCCCTTTAAAGTTTTCATTAGTCACACCTGTAAAACTTCACTATCAATTTTAGTTTTAGTTTCAATTTTGTCAATGTTTTAACTGCTACTAAAAGAACAGAAAAAATAAAAAGGTAACCTGACCTATACAGTTTCTTTAATGTAAACAAAGTGAATGTTTGAATCCGCTCACGCCCCTCACTTCCTGGTCCTTGTCTTTATCCGTCGCAGTGGGAGCTCAAGGCTTGACCCCGGTTTGACCCCAGAATTCCTTGGATTTCCGGCCCGTCGGGGGTCTGCTCTGCCGGGATACAGAGCCGGGATTGGGCCCTGGGCAGGAAAGTCATAACTCCGGAGGCCTGGGCTAACCCCCTGATTTATGAACGCTCGGATTGTGCGGAGTTAAAGGGATACGGCTGTGAGGTAATGACACAAAAGAGCCGCAGACATTCACGATTCACCGCGAGACGAATGATGAATAGTGTTCCCGTTTTAACGCGGGTGAGGGCTTAAGCCAGATGCCCTTCCTCTCACGAGCTGCGACACACGACAGGTATAGCGCTACGGCGTCTTACCCGGGGGCACAAAAACAGTAAGTTCAGGTTTTGAGCTACAAACGCGCCACAGAAATGATCTCATAATTTGAAGTCATTAATCTGGCAGGAGTTAGACTAATATGTGTAACTGTGAGTGGAGCGTTTTGATGGATTTCATTAAACCGATCCAAATACCGGGCAAAGCGTCGCCACAGAAGAGTAAGATTAACTGAAGACTTTGGAACAGTTGGGAGAAAAGCAATTTTTTTTTCCATTTCGCTCTGAAAAAGTGTCTTTAACCACCACCGACCTGGACGTAACGACAGAACTTGGTTTGAGCGGGAATCGATCCTACAACTTTTGGGTTTGGGGGGGACCACTGCTCCAACCGCTGAGCCACAGCCGCCTCATTTTGAGCAGCAGCATAATATCTCGTGATATTTGTAAGTTCACAAAGTCAGGACAATCATTCTGACATAGATGCCACACTACGAGTGTAAAGAAAAGAAAGAAGAAAATAAAATAAATGCTTTCCTGTTTAATGACCCTATAGGCTCAAACACAGACTCCTTCCCCCCCCTCCTCCTCCTCCTCCTCCCCCTGCTACTAATACTACTACTACTACTACTACTCCTGCTACTACTATTTCCCCCACCTCCTCCTCCTCCTCCTGTCGGTTCTTTGCACTACTGGAACATTTTTGGTTATTTTGTGCCTATATGATAAGATTTAAGCCGTAAAAAGTTGAATAAATAACTTCTCTGACTCATTCCAGATGCAAACTAATGATTAAAGTGTTTCATTCTGCTGTTTATTTATTACAGCTCATGATTTTTGACAATATTGTAGCTTTAGAATCGTTTTTCTGGTTTAAATGTGCTCTTGGGTGGTATAAATCAGTTTCAATATTATCGTTTACGTCTATATTTACTTCAGCGATGTATCGACCTTCAAAACGTGCGATCGTGACAGGCCTATGAGTGACAGGTGGATAAAACCAGTCGCAGTGAAGTATGACCTCTCAGAAGAAGCAGATCATTCCCCGATACAATATAAGCTACTCGTGTGCTAAAAAAGTGTGTTATTATCGTTCATAGTTCACGTTTTCCTCTTTCCTCTGCCTCCTTTAGCTTAGCCCACAGTGTTAGCGTTAGCGTGCTGCAGTAGCGTACAGTACACGTGTGAGTGATTGAGAGCGGAGGCAGCAGGAAATCCTCGTCTGGCTCTGATCTTATCTCAGTCACAGACACAGAACATTCCAACCAGGTGACAACGACGCTCGCCCAGACCTGCTCCGGTGCTCGCCGCGGCCGCCGCTAGTGCCGTCACGATACCAAAATCGCAAAACTCGATTTCGATACTAAGGAATAGACTCGATACCCGATATTCGACCCCGATACCACGATGATGACGATAAAAAACACTCCGATACCACTTCTTCAGACGATAGAATGCGATTTTCAACATTAAATGGCAGTGTGATTCCAGCTCCACACAGATGAATGCTGTCGTTGTGCCCTTGGGCAAGACACTTAACCCACCTCGCCCCCAGTGTCTGCGTCCACTTGTTGTAAAGCGCTTTGAGTAGTGCTTTCTTTTATAGTCCCATGTGGCCTTATATCTGATGTGAATGAACAGTTTGGGAAGAAAAGCTATTGTAATTTTTGTTCTTTTTTTACGATTAAAGCTGTTCTGTGTAACTTTTCTGTTTTTTTTCTGGACGATTATTGCTTTGGTCCACTTTGATCCACACTGTAGCATTAAACCTACAGTGTCTATCTCCATGGAAAGAAGCAAGTGGTCAGATCTGTGGAGAGGTGAACCTGTTCACAATAACAATGTAGGTTTTCTGTTTTGTTTTGTTTTGTTTTGAACATACCTGGAATTTTAAAAATGCGAGATGCCTTAAGGCCATACGGTGGAACATTCCAGGCAGAGCAATAAAATCTCCATGGAGACAAGCAAGTGGCAGACCCCGCGCCAGAAAAGTTACATAGTGCACCTTTAGGATTTACATAATTTTAAGCACTCGAGGTAACGTTTAGGAAGAAGTGTGAAATATGAACTGCTAAACTATCACAAGGATCAGTATTTCAGGACGTGTTTGGAGCAGATACAAAACAGGATCCCGCATTTTAGTCGTTGTAATTTCTATTTGATTTGATGTTATTAAAGGGCCCATATTACGCTACTCTCTGATCTATGTTATAATTCTGTTTACTCATCACAAACAGACCTGGAGTTGTGTTTTGTTTCATTCACACATGTTTAACACACAAACCCTGCATGTTTTAGTTCTTTAGTTCTTCTCTCAAACGGAAAACACTCTGTTCCAGCTTGTGATGTCATGTGGTAATACAGGAAGTGCTCAACTGTGTTTTTAAACTCCACGCACCTTCACTAGAATCATTTGGATCATTTCACCCCTGGAATTGCCGAGCTCTACTGAAATAAAGGTAAACGGTAGATGTTAACTCGAAAGGGTGGAACAAAGCATTTTGATCTTTGGAGATGTAGACAGACTAATAATAAAGTGTTATTAAAACATGTGTGAATGAAACAAAACACAACTTCAGGTCTGTTTTTGAGGAGGAAACAACATTATAACATGACTTAAACCTCACAAGAGTCAGTTTTGTGTAACATAGGACCTTTAACGTTGAGGACCTACCTCACGACTGCTCTGCAACGTATAAACTATTGATACTTTGCAGGGACGTCACGCTGGGAATGTTCTACATGTATGTCTGTTGGCGGGATGTTCAGCAGTTACCATGGTGACACAACGCACACGTTAGCAAACACAAGCAAAAAAGTTTTAAGATAAGTCTGAAAACTGCAAAAAAAACCAAAACAAAATGGATTTAAAAAGCACATTTTCAGGAGCCTGTGATCACTCCGAGCGTTTATGGTTTGATTTTCAATAAAAAGGTGAGAGTGACTAACTGAAAAACTGTTGGCGAATGCTAGCTAGCTTGTCATTTCTGTAATTTTATGTGTGTCCAGCAGGGATCCACAATTCCCAAACTCAGACTTGAACTTATGGACTTGTCTTGTTAACATCTCAAATCCTTACCGTGCCAACTTTGCATCTACTTTTCCACACATTTAAATGAGCCGTAAAAAGACTGAAAACTGAAGGTAAAGCGCTAGTAAGTCTTACAAAAACTTCTAAAAGGTTCCCTGTGAGGACTCGGATCGCGCGGCGCCCGTCCAACGCCTTGATAAATGCGTGTTGGAGACGGCGCGTTCGTATATGCCAGACCTATATATACAAGTCCGTGTGCACCTCAGGAGGCAGGTGAGAAACTGCAAACGCTGCAAATTTATACTTTTACGACTTCTGTCAACACGCAACCGCCAAACCGTGAGTCACGCGTGTTACTCTGGTCCAGTGAAGGGAGGAAGTGGTCGCCAGGTAGCGTTTGTGTAATTAATCCCATTTGAATCCATTTCTAATAGTCGGTGGCCGTCTTGGGTCTTTTTAAACGAGCGATCTACAGCCAATTTGGAGAGTTCAGACAAAGAAATTCAACTATTTTTGTGTTAAATTATCTGTGTTGCCATGTATTTGAGCAAAACGTATCTCGCCGCAGCAGATATATGGTATAAGCAGCTCTTGAGGTCAAATTAAGTCCACTGTGTGCTGTCTGCATCCAATTATAAAGCGTGTTATTGTCCGAGAGTTGGGTCGTGCGCGCTTAGCATGCTAGTTGTTGTTAGCATTACTTGACTCTGGCCTCTGAAAGTTGTGAAAACCTCTTATAAACTCAACAGGGTGAATAATAAGGATTTTAGTTGATTCTCGTTTTAAGAAATGTATTTGAAAGACGTGTTTGTTTGTTTTCAATACGATAAAATCAAATCCAAAATGGTGATCGATCTATAATATGTATGTTTCCCCAGCCTTATTTAAATTAAAGAGGGGGGTATTTCACTTCTATGGGGTATTAACTGCTAACACATGAACTTGAAAATGCTGTATTTGCCAAAAATAACACTTGTAATAAGTTTCAGTTTCGTTTTGCTCTGTCTCTGATTCAGAAAACCACTTCAGGCATGTTTTTAACGACGGAACAATGTTATAACATGATAGAAAACTCCAAAAATCAATTATACTCCCTCTTTAAAGGGCCCATATTACACTATTTTCTTGTGTTTTGTTTCATTCACACATGTTTAACACACAAACCCTGCATATTTAGGCTGAGTTCTTCTCTCAAACTGAAAAACATACTTTTCCACCTTGTGATGTCATCATGTGGAAATACAGGAAGTGCTCCACTGTGTTTTTAAACTCCACACACCTTCGCTAGAATCATTTGGATGATTCTAGCCCTGGAGTTGCCGGTCTCTACTGAACTAATGGTAAAAGGAGCTGTTAACGTGAAAACTACCGCTTCATGACATCACAAGGTGGAAAAGAGCATTTTGCGCTTTGGACTAATAATAAAGTGTCACTCAAACATGTGTGAATGAAACAAAACACAACTCCAGGTCTGTTTTTGAGGAGGAAACAACATTATAATATGAATTTTGTGTAGTATAGGCCCTTTAATCACAGTTGAGCCCTGAGTTCTTGTTGTGTACTCCGTAGTTCCCTGTGTACTCCGTAGTTCCCTGTGTACTCCGTAGTTCCCTGTGTACTCCGTAGTTCCCTGTGTACTCCGTAGTTCCCTGCGTACTCCGTAGACGTCACAGTGGGGCTCAGAGCGGAGCGGGAGCTGAACATTTCTGACGGGCAGCGGAGCATTCCCTCAAACGATGAACCGGCTCAACTCTGCAGCTCTGTCCCAAACCAAACACACTCAGGAGTAAACATGAGTCACAGGCACAAAGTGAGGCCACAGCAAACTGCACATCTGACACTACTACTACACTACTACACCTATACTACTACTACTACTACACTACTACACCTATACTACTACTACTACTACACTACTACACCTATACTACTACTACTACTACACTACTACAACTACTACTATACTACTACTATTACTATACTACTACTACTGTTACTATAACTTCAACTATTACTATAGCTGCTACTACTACTGTTACTAGAACTACTATTACTATAACTACTGTTACTACGACTACTGCTGTTACTGCTACAACAACTACTGCTGCTGCTCCTTTTAGTACAACTACTCCTACTATTACTGCTACTACTACTACTACTATAACTTCAACTATTACTAGAACTACTACTACTACTAGTACTATAACTACTGTTACTACGACTACTACTATCACTGCTACAAGTACTACTGCTGCTCGCCTTTAAGTACAACTACTACTACTACTACTACTACTACTACTACTACTGTTACTACTACTGTTACTATTATCACTGCTACTGCTATTACAACTACTATTACTGTTACTGCTATTACTACTACTACTACTACTATTATCACTACTACTACTACTACTATTATCACTACTACTACTACTTCTGCTCAAGTACCAGTAAATCCTGTGTGTTCTGTGCAGACGTCAGACTCGCTCTAACAGAGTAAACAAAACAAAAGTTCACTTTAAAGTCACGGCTGAATGAAGAGCAGTTTTACTCTGGAGATGAGCCGCTTCTGTAGCCACAGCCGCCCTGGGGCAGACTGACAGAAGTGAGGCTGCAATCTGCGCCTATC
>KN471991.1:8022-23058 GCA_000787095.1 Periophthalmodon schlosseri | reverse complement strand
GACGGGGCTGACAGGGACTGACGGGGCTGACGGGACTGACAGGGGCTGACAGGGACTGACAGGGGCTGACAGGGACTGACAGGCACCTACAGCTTTCACAAAGGTCGAAATTTGTGGTAATTTTTAACTATTTTCAGACTGTACATTTTTTCTCAGCTCGAAATCCGTGTGTTATCTTAAAAAACATTTTTTAAACATTAGCTTCAGCTATGCTCTATGTTCGCTCTAGCTAAGCTCAAGTGCTGATTGGTTAGAGCGGTCACGTGGTACAACATGAACAAGCATGTGAGTGATGTGAACGAGCCCAACTGTCGTGAATGAGCCACAGGTTTAGAACAAGGTTTCAGAAGCTCCTGGAAGCACAAACATTAGAATTTATTATTTATAATTTATTTATTATATCCTTGCCGCCGTTGTGGCCGCTACTTGATCTCATTGCACAAAGTGTCATGGGGGGTAGCTCAAGTGCGCATGGGTCAATGGGCGGCGCAGGACCGGATGTACCTAGCCGCTAAAAGCTAAACTAGCGTCATGTGCCATTGAGCACAGCCCACAAAGGCCCATTGACTTCAATGGGCCGTTGTATTTTATACCCAACTCAAAAGAGGGTTTGAATAGTGCCCGTGAGAGACCACAAGATCACTTAAACACGCATGAATGATTCAGAAAAACCTTTTCAGACATATTTTTGATGAGGGGACGTTATAACATTGTAAAAACTCCCCTCTTTAATGTCGAGGCTTTGAGTCATTCGTCCAAGAGTGAACCTAGGCAAAAGAGGTTTCAGGCATTTTTGAAATTAAGATGTTTCAACTCCCATCCAGAAGTAATTTTCAGTCTGATGGTCTGACAAGTTAGGATTTACACTGCTCTGACTTATATAAAATGACCACATTTTTATATAGTGCTTTTTTACTTTCTACCAAAGCACTTTACATCAAGGAACCACTCACGGATTCACACACACATTCATACTTCACACTGATACTGAGAGCAAAGGGGTGTCTGCACCTGTGGGAGCTGGAATTGCACCACCAACCTGTGGGTCAGTGGATCTGAGCACCTTTCAGCGCTTTTCACAACTTCAGAGCAGAGTTTTACCATCACAGTACATCTAACAACAACTAGCATGCTAACCGAGCACTTTCTGATTATCGCACAATAAAACATTTTATAATTAGATGCAGATAGCACACAGCAGACATGTTTTAACCTCAAGAGCTTCTCATACAATATGTCTGTACTCGAGCAAGATTAACTTTGCTTAAATTGATGGGAAAAAAATCGTGTAGAGCCTTTAATAGAGACGGAACATTGTACCATGCTTATTAATATTCATTGGTTGATGCATGTAATTGCCTATAGAACACAAATGTGCTCTGAGAAGCCCCCTACACACTGCCTGTATGTCAGTGTTTTATGTGATCGCTGGAGGCTACATGTTTCTGCTCTGTCCTTCATGTATTTCATGCAGTGGAAAAACCCTTTGGTGATTATATTACATGAGAAACAATGTCCATTATAAAGCATGTGGGCATCTGGGCAAAATGTACCATGTTGTTGAGAGCTGGACTCCGACTGCTACGTTCTACTGATGTAAAATACAACATTTAACATGGTTTTACAGGTATAATCGAAACATATACAGTTCACTAACACAAGATGTTTTAAA
This sequence comes from Periophthalmodon schlosseri, assembly GCA_000787095.1. NCBI lineage: Eukaryota > Metazoa > Chordata > Actinopteri > Gobiiformes > Gobiidae > Periophthalmodon > Periophthalmodon schlosseri. The sequence goes on along the minus strand of KN471991.1, from coordinate 21,386 downwards.
CGGGACAAATCATGTTTGTTTGGTTTTTTTTTTTAGTTTTAGCTTTAGTTCATTTTATAACATTGGCTCATCAAAAACATACTCGACATGTTTTTTGGGGGGTTTTTTTGTTTTAGCTTTAGTTCATTTTAGAACATTGTTTTCTCATCAAAAACATACTCGGGAGTTGTATTTTGCTTCATTCAGGCTTGCTTCATTTAATTCTCTGAGAGCTCAAGAATCACTGTGTTGATTTTAATGAACGATAGCTGTGTTACAAATCAGAAATTATAGTTTTTTTCTACAGTTTTTAAGTCCATAACCATCATAACCAAATTCATTACAGACTCTCAAAATTGCATTCATTCCTTTTTAGAAATACATGGATATATTAGCATGATGGCCCGTTGCTAAATGCTAATTTAGCAACGGGCCATCATAGTAAATTTTTTTAATATTTCATGCCTATTGCTCTCAGCAGAGGGACCTCTAGAGCAAATAGAATTGGTGGGAAATGAGGAGCTTTCTTATAAAGTGTTGTTTTTCAAGCATAAGCATTATTTTAAATTCTATTAACATGAAATACAAAGGATACTAAAAAGACTTTTTAAAGAATACCTTTGTCTGATACTTAGTAAATTAAAACTACAACTACAACAAATATATGGTAATGTTTGACATATATTTGAGTACTTTTAAATGTGGAAATGTGAAAAAAAAAGTGTAAATGAAAGAATGGGTGAATGCATGGTTTGATTGTAAATGACTGGATACTTAAATGTATTTTAATTGTTTTAACCTGCCCGGGGACTGCAGATGGAAACTAGCTTTAGCTAAATCTGGTGTAAAGCATCTCTTCGTTTGCTCATAGTCCCTGTTAATATAAACCAATAAACCAAACTAAACAAAATCAACTTTTTAGATGCTGTTCATTATAAACTGCAATGCTGATCTAAAACTGCTTAGCAATAAAGACGGGACTATGGACTTGCTATTTGAAACTGCAGAACTGATTGGCCCCACCTCTTCACAGTCACATTTCACTTGCCCTGGATCCAGAATACACACTTCTTCATTACTTTGTGAGTTGTGAGTTCAGTCACTGGTGAATCTCCTCGAGTTCATGTACACACACACACACGTACACACACACGCACACACACACATATATAGTTATAGTTATATATAGTTTAAACCATGCTATACCTACAAAACAATACTGCTCTCCAGACTGTGATAACTAACCAGCTGGATACCATACACTTATCTTCTGTGCTAATGATAGATAAAGCATTACCCTAATTGTGGGAGGGAATTAGCTATACCAAAGTGCATCATGGGAAATGGATGTACACAGAGGTGCACCCAATACTGAATGTTAACTCGTCCAATCCTTATCTGTGGCGCCCTATAGGCTTCGTCTGCGCCCATCTCCAGATAAGAGTTCAGGGGAGAGGCAATTTACCGCTCTGGTGGATCCTGAGCAAGGCGAAGGGGCAGGAGGACGAGGACCGATCAGAGAAATATCCAAAATAACATGTTTTCTAATGTGGAATAAACTTTGAACAAATCATCGTCACTTCATCAAAATATCATGGGTCATATTTCACTGCTCATTGTTTCACTGCTAAAAGGTCTTTACTTTGCATTATTATAAGGTTGTTTTTTTGTTTACTTAAAGACATACTATGTAACTTTTTTTTTTACTATGGATATTCAGATAAAATATTACAAGTGGAATTGTTTTTGGCATTTGGATGCGATTGCGTTTGATTTGTCAGTTTGATTTTGGGCTTGTCTTTTAAACATTAAGCTCATCAGCCATTTTAATCTACAACATAATCAAAGGAGTCCATGAATGTTTTAGTAAGGCCACTGGCTACAGTATTCAGTTAAAGTAGTAACTTGCACATAGTTTTCAATCTGAAACATTGGAATATTTAGCATTCATTTAGCAAATCCTAAGGCAAAATTGCATATCCTTTAACAATTTGACACATCATAATATTCACCTGGGACACTGTTACAAAGTAAAATGATATAACTTTCCTTGTGTAGGGTCCACCTGCTTGTCTCCATGGAAATATAATTGCTTTGCCTGGAATGTTCCACAGTATGGTGTTTGACTTACCTATTATCTCCATGGAGACGAGCAGGTGACACCACCAGGCCAAGTTATAGGTCAGACCTGCGGAGAGGCATCTATAACTAGCAATAATTAGGAAAAGCAAGCTAGGTTATTCACCTTATTCTGCCCAGCCCACTTTTGTCTATAAATGCTACTAAACCATGCTTTTTTGTGGTGGCACTTTAAACGTGGATACCATTCATTTCTATGGAAAATATTTGCCACTAAAATCTGATATAAAGTAGATTGATTTGTGTAAAATGATCAATGTTCACGTGACCAAAGAGCCAACACTGCACGATTCTCTGGGACAACACTGCACGATTCTCTGGGACAACACTGCACGATTCTCTTTAAAACAGCTCTGTAGTCCCTGTAGAATTTATTTGCTGTCAAGATCAGCAGCGCCATGCAAAATAATACAACCAGAATGACAATGGCAGCGCCCAGAATGACAATGGCGGCGAACACACCGGAGTATTCCAGTCAAAGAAATAACATCTCCATGAAGACAACCAGATAGCCTACCCTGCACCAGAAAAGTTACATAGCACATCTTTATTATAGGCTATGCTTAATGTGTATAGAAAGTCACGTATGAGTCATTTTCAGCAGTGAGCCTAATAAAGTCATGTTAAAAGTGAAACAGGTCAAATAAGGCCCCTCTCAGACGGCACCTGGTCCAGCTGCGACTCCAGTGTTGAGCGATATTGTTGTGCTGCTCTGCTCTGCTGTGCTGTTGTGTCACCGCCTTTGAAGCTGCACGCGCCAGACCTAGACCTGTCACAATAACACATTTTCCAGTGCGACAATTGTTAAAGCAAATATAGACAATAAATGATCACATTTAAAGGGCCAATATGTTGTCTCCTCATCACAAACACACCTGGAGTTGTGTTTTGTTTCATTCACACATGTTTAGCACACAAATTTAGGGAGAGTTCTTCTCTCAAACTGAAAACACTTTCACCTTGTGATGTCATGTGGTAATACAGGAAGTGCTCCACTGTGTTTTTAAACTCTATACACCTTCATTAGAATCATTTGGATAATTTCAGCCCTAGATTTACCAATTTCTACTGAACGAAAGGTAAAACTTTAACAGCCACATCAAATCATTAACATCTGCAACTTTTTACTATCTAAAACATCAAGGGTATACTTTCAAAACCAGACTTAGAGAGACTTATCCATGCATTTGTCTCCAGTAGGTTAGACTACTGTAACGTCCAGCTCACTGGCCTCTCCAAATGAGCGTTAAGACAGCTGCAGTACATCCAGAACGCTGCTGCTCGGGTCCTGACTAGAACCAGGAAGTACGAGCACATAAGTCCTGTTCTCAGGTCTCTGCACTGGCTCCTGTGGCTCAGAGAATAGACTTTAAAGCAGCTCTGCTTGTTACAAGTCTCTCCATGGCCCAGCACCAAAGAACATCTCCCACATGTTAGTGCCATATGAACCATCTCACACTCTGAGGACTTCAGGGACCGGCCTCCTGCTGGTGCCCAGAGTCAGGACTAAACATGGAGAATCAACGTTTCAGTTTTCTGCAGCTAAAACCTGGAACAGTCTTCCTGAAGATGTGAGACAGGCCTCTACTTTGACAATGTTTAAATCCAGGCTCAAAACGGTTCTATTTAGCTGTGAATATGACTGAAAGGTTTTTATTTTCTTATTTTTTATATTCTTATTCTCTTTTAATGTACATTTTATGATGATTATTTATGACTATTTATATTTTGATATGTTGTATTGTGATTTTAATGTCTTCATCAAACATCACAAGGTGGAACAGAACATTTTGAACTATGGAGATGCAGACAGACTAATAATAATGTTTTACTCAAACATGAATGAAACAAATTAAACAAAACACAACTCCAGGTATGTTTTTGAGGAGGGAACAATATTATAACATGGCTTAAATCTCACAAGAGTCCACTTTGCGTAATATAGGACCTTTATTATAATTTATGGCACTAACACAATAACCCAAGTTCTAAGAGCAAATTTATACCACAAAAACTATTGTAAATCTACAACATTGTTAAATTAATGGTAATAATAATTCAACCTTCTACGGCTCAAATCTTATCATACAGCCAAAAAATACCCCAAAATTCCCCAGTAGTGCAAAGAAAATGTGCACATGATAAATACTGACCCCAAAATAATGATTCCAGCTTTCATATATTGAACAATAGGTCGATAAAGTAATTATTGTGACAGGCCTGGCGAGACTGCTATTCATTTATTAAGGGAAAAGGCGTGCGATCGGTTGCGGCGTCTGGTCAAAACAGACTCTCATTATTACCCCTGGCAGTCAGAGCTTGGGGTAATGCTAAAAACGATAGCTGCTAATGTAAAATGGTCAGACGCCTAAATAACACAACACAACTTCAAATATATTCTTTCACGAGAAAACAACAGTAGTTACATTGTTGACATGTGTAGCAGGTAATTTTGGCACCTGATATAATATTACTGAGGTCTGTATTGTGGGCGTGAATAGCAAGAGATGAACCAGAATAGGAGATAAACCAGGCTGTTGCTGCCTGATAGTGACAAAAAGTTTGATTGAGAAGTCAGAGCTGAAATACTCAAAGAAAAATAATTTTATTAAAAGTTTAATTAAGATTCAGAAATCTTTAAAAGTTCATTATTCTCCACAAATATAAGTGTGTCTATCTTTTTGGCAGGCAGGAGGACAGATGGGCGCAGACGAGTTTTCCCCCTGGAGTTTCGTGACATTTGATATTTGACTTGTGTGATGGAAAAGTTCAAAGTCGAAATTCAGTTTGATTTTTGAATACGAGCTGTCTGTCACGGCGGAGGGATTAGCATGACTTTGTGAATAGCGTTGTTCACATGTTACTGTTGAAGCTGACACTAGCACCCAAGGGAGACAAGCGGTCATGATACAGGCAATGCATCAAACAGACTATTATGATAACAGAAGGGTGATATGAATGTGAATCATTTGATATGACATTAACATACTTCCTACACTGAAAGAAAAAAGTTGCTGGCTTTGCACAAAATAATATGGAAAGCGCTTGCATGTAATAAAATTATATTTAGGCTTTGAAACATATTCGATACCTTCTATGCATAATTTTCTCATAACACAAACATAACTTTTTCCTTTTTGATGCAATGTGATCTAATTATGCTGAATGCGCATATTCATCTTATGTTTCCTAATCATGAAACATAGCCTTTTTATGGTTTTATTTTTTATATATAATTTAATTCTGTCTACATAATTACTTCTACCTGCAATGTCAAATGTCCTTAAAAGGCTTAAAGTAAAATAAGTACATTAATTCTGTCTACACAATTACTTCTACCTGCAATGTTAAATGTCCTTAAAAGGTTTAAAGTAAAATAAGTACACAAAATCAGTTTTCCACACTTCTGTATTGTCTTAAATGAAAAAAACACAGACCACATCAGGTACAGTGACAAACAGACTTCAGTTTTCCACACTTCTGTATTGTCTTGAGTGAGTTGTACAATGTGAAGCTCTGGTCTCTGGCTGTGGACACAGGAACAAGACATGATTAACGTATGATTACCTCCCTTGTGTTGTACACATTTAAATACACTGACAGCACTTATTACTCTCTAATACAATAATGAACGGGTCTAGAATCACAGTGAACAATACAGACAATGCAGAAAGAAGAACTCACCATTTGATTGTCTCCAAATTTCTCAATTGGCATTCAGTTAAAGGAAGGGCATCAGGTATAAAGTTCTCCTACTGCTACACCACCCTGTAGAAACAAGTAATAAATGTTCACTAGGAAGTATACGTTGAAAAAAATATCTTCTGTTACAATAGTTTTAGTTGGTTCACTTACATTGTTAATCTGCGGCCTGTGTGTTGGCGGTTCTCAGACGTCTTTCTTTTTTCTGAAAGATACATGGGATTTTATGTTTTGTTTTAGTCTTTTTCTTTTAACTGATACTGTTTGCAGAATGGTGCTGCACAACATTACTAAACATCAACTATAATATTTGTTAGCTTACCAGCAGCTACAGCAAAGTGCTCCAGATATCACTCTTTCATCTCTGCAGACTCTGCAGAGGCTTCACATTCAAATCTTAGTTCTCACAGTCATGCTAACAATAGTTTCATGGAAACAAGCCTAACATTAACCATAATTTAAAATAAAGCAAACAAACACTGTAGACCAGAAATCTTTGAGAAGTCTTACCTTCAAAGCAGCTCTCACAGTCCTGCTGGATCCACACTGCAGGGACGCCTGCAACTGTCCTGTGTACATTTGAATTTTCTCTCCGAAACATTTTGGAGGGGAATTCCTGAGTTAGAAGCTTCACCACAAATGAAGTGTGATTTAGGTCGTTTTCACACTAGTTAGGCCAACGTAAAAGAGCATTCACTCCGAGAGCCACAGGTGCTTGAGCCAGTGTGAACAGCTGCATTCTGGATCGTAGTAAACAGCCGGTCTGAGAGCGATTGAAACAGGAGGTCTGGGAGCATTTCCACCCGCACTCTGGAGCCAGGCAAGTGCGGTGTGAACACAGCCGACCTCGGGCCCACTTACGCAGTCTGCTGTGACAGTAACAGTGCTTGGAATTGTCAAAAAAGCGCTCGGTTCATGATATTTGCATGAATGTAACAAGTCTGACCCTGGTAAAGTAAACAAAAGTAAATCTAGTGTGCACTGGGGTCGCTCTAAAACATGCAGATTCAACATCTGCCACAATCAAGCCGCCTTTGTAAGACTTAAACATGCTGGACAGAGAGTCGTTAAGAAGTCATGTTATTGTTGTTAAATTTGTGTTTGCAATTTGAGCAACCTCTCTCAGACCATTTTATTGTCACGTTTCAATCCAATTTCAGCCAATTACAGCCTGGGCAGCAGTGACGCCCCTAAACCAACATGTTGACGGTTCATTTCCAGCTTCTCCTTATCCTCATGGAGATGTTATTGCTTTGCCTAGAATGTTTCCCCATATGGCATTAATCTTATCACCATGAAGACAAGCGGGTGACGTCACCTGGCCAAGTTACAAGTCAGAGAAGCTCGCCCGCTTACAGTTACAGTACAGAATGCGTGCTATTTTTGAGCAATGCAAATATTTAATACCATATTGTGGAACATTCCAGGCAACACAATAACATTTCCGTAGAAACAAGTAGATCACAGCAACCAAAGAGCCAATCTGGAGTGAGGCTGTTAAAGTTACCTTCAACAACCAGCGGTGCGAGCGATTTAGCAGGGAGTGGCCGCTTAGCAATGCTGTCAATCAGACCTGTTGCTAACGCTAGCAGGAGCCACCTGATTTGTCTGTTCACATTCATGATTTATAGACACAATAGCTGAATAAAAACAACAGGGTCATGTAGAGCGGGTTAATAAAATCAAAATGACGTGCCTGACAGCAGCAGTTACAGAGAGAGTAGCAGTTTTTCAATAGAAAGTGAATTGGAGCCAGAGTCGATGGAGCCGGAAGCGCGCCAACGATCACTTCCGATTCAGAACACGGCGGCTAGCAGGTTAGCTATGTCCATTTATAAATACAGTCTATATTTGCTGCATTTATTTGCTTTTACTCATACACAAACATGAATTAAACACTCATTGCCATAAATATCACTGTCATCTAACTCCAGCAGCGGAGAATGGGCCTTAGAACAATGCCTCTCCTTATGAGCCTGCAACAATAGCCCATTCAGCGGGCCTTGTCATGCATCATAAAGCCAAAACACGGAACAAATGAAACAAATGCGCCCGCGACCGTACAATGAATTTCTGTCAGCTAAGATTAATTAACTTTTTGCTCCGGAAGCCTCGCGTTGAGCTTGGGGAGCTATCGAGTTAAAGCCGCGCGGTGCCTGTTAAGTACCAAATAAAGGGATCAATACGAGGGGACTGATCCAAGTGCTTACTCATCAGTTAGCGTAGCGGGAATATACTGGCAAAAACTGAAATGTCTATAGTAATTACAATGATTTGGATTCAGAACATGGATACTGATTTGAGTAGTTCGGTATCATTTGACTTGTTAGACTGTGAGATAATTGGAGATTTTTTTGGCAGTTCAATGAGTAATTATATATTTATTTTATTTATTTATTTAAATCCAGACAAACATACAATTTACGCGTCTTTTAATACAATATTGTAGGTCCAAGAAATATTAATGACATACTGATTCAAGGATATAACAACACCGATTTTATTTGTCGACTGGAAGTTTTGTTATGTTCGAAAATTAGAAGCAAAAATTCTGAAAAAGTCAAATAATCAAAGAATAATACGAGAAAATCAATGCCACACTTACTGTAGTATATATCGATGTATAAAATGTGTAGATTTTTTTTTTTTGGAATGTTGGCCCGTTTCAGACAAAAACAAAAACAAAACAAAAAAAAATTCTTTAGACTATTTATGTCACAGCCAAGTACTTCACTTCACCAAAAAAAACATGTGTTGACCCTATATAAATATAAATATGTCACATTTAGTATTTATATATTTAGTTTTAAAGCCCCATGGTGTAACTTTTTTTTGTAAAAAACAGACTAAGCATGTTTTGTTTTTTTAAAAATACATTAAAAATATAAACAAAAATCTCCTCCTAGTGCTTGTTTCCATAACAAATATTGTTCATTTGGCTATAATATTCCACAGTATGGCATAAAACTTGTCCATGGAACAATAATTGCATCCATAATGACATAAATGCAATGTAGAATTGTCAAGTGAAGACGTCACTTCCGGGTCCAACCAGAAACTTCACAGCTGATTTCTAGCCTTACCTTTCAAAAGTTTATGATTAAGCACAAATTGTATCAAATATGTAAATAATCTAGTAATAATCTATCATAACATAGGATTACCAATATGTATATCTCAAATGTGTACATTGTATATTCTCCACAGTTTATGTTCCATGAAAAAGTCTAGCTTTAACTTTGTAATTCCATGGAATCGTACAGGTAAACTGCCACCTCCCGAAAGTTACACACTGTACCTTTACATGAACGTTTGCATTTCAAAAGATCATCTACAAATCTAAATTATTGTCTCGGGCTCAACAGATGTGTTGAATATTAATAATACAGACATAATTTATAAAAAAAAAACAAATAGGATCAGCAGGGTTTAAGTTGTTACAGCAACAACATCACTCTTACCACATCAAAATCTAGATTAGTCTTTTTACAAGAACATATATTTTAACAGAAAACTACTAATACAAATGGTCTTATTCAGCTGTGCTATAAACAGACTAAAGATGGGTGGAGTTGTTAGCGTCTCTATGGTATCATTGTGGAGAACATGTCAGTGTGATTGTATTGAGTGATTACCGTGACGGAGCAGTCATGAGATCGTCTGAGAAAGACCAATCAATACAACAGTGGTTAGCCAGCGGGGGGCAGCACCGCGAGAGGCTGAGAGGAGACAGGAGCGTAATGAGAACAGCACAGGAACAATGACTGGCATATGAATTGTTTATGTATTCATTAAAATTTCAGGAAACTTTTAGACACAATATTAACCTCATTCCATAAAGTAATTCTTCAGAAATCAAATCTTGTGCTTAAAGTATTACACTTCCATGGGGTATTAACTGCTAACACGTAACATATTTAGATTAGCTTGTTAACTTTTATTGTTTTGAAAATCCTATATTTGCCGAAAACAACATATTAACGTGTTTGATAAGTTTCAGTTTCATATTTTACACTCTTAGTCCCCCCCTTGCTCCCCACGTTCAGTCACTCCCCTTTCAGAGCGTTATCACGACACAATCAGTGTGTAGTGTTAATGAAACTACCGAACATCAGGTTTGTGAAGTTTGAGGTGTTTTAAATGTGCTAAAAGCAAAAAAAAAAAAAAGTTATAAAATATGAAATACAATTCTTCAAAGCTATGTTACTGGTTTCAGTTTGCATATCTAAATAATTTGATAAAGCAATTAAACCATCTACGTGAGCAATATTTGTATAAAGTGATTCAACCTCCATAGTCACTAAATATGCACAGCCATTATTCTTTATTTCTTTAATTTTATTCAATACTTCTGTGCTATCTCGAAGAAAAGAGGGAAGGTTCAATGTGTTTTCAAAAAGAAGTCTATGAATTTAGATGTTGGCTCTGTAAGTGACTCATTGCCACTTATTGAAATATAATAACAAAAATGTCCAAGAACAGTCTCTTTTTCACTATTTTTTTTTCCTCTGAGCCATTTTCAATTACTTTGCCAAACCAAAAAGCCAAAATCACCACCTGCCGTCACTTTGGATCCTACCACTAATGTAAACAAATGTCAAGCAAGGCATTAACTACTCAAGTAACATCTGTCAGTTAGATTCAATATGACTATACCACTGATTTCTATCTACCATTTTCACTTAGCCTGATTCCTATTGCACTGATTCCTATAACAGTGGCTGTGGTTATATACACACCAAAATTTGAAGATTACTTAAATGATATGAAAACTGCAAAGTCTGATATAAGTCTGCTATAGACCATAATGTGCGAAGTGGGCAGGATGAGAATCAGCTCCTTCAAGTCTGAGGCCATGGTTCTCGATCGGAAAAAGGTGGCTTGCCCTCTCTGGGTGGATGGAGAGTTCCTGCCTCAAGTGGAGGAGTTCAAGTATCTCGGGGTCTTGTTCACGAGTGAGAGGAGGAAGGAGCGTGAGATTGACAGGCGAATCGGTGCAGCGTCTGCAGTGATGCGGTCTCTGTATCGGACTGTTGTGGTAAAGAAGGAGCTGAGCCGAAAGGCAAAGCTCTCGATTTACCGGTCAGTCTACGTTCCGACCCTCACCTATGGTCACGAGCTTTGGGTAATGACCGAAAGGACAAGATCGCGGATACAAGCGGCCAAAATGAGTTTCCTCCGCAGGGTGGCTGGGCGCTCCCTTAGAGATAGGGTGAGGAGCTCGGTCACACAGGAGGAGCTCGGAGTAGAGCCGCTGCTCCTCCACATCAAGAGGAGCCAGCTGAGGTGGCTCGAGCATCTGCCCTGGTGGGACATGCCCAGGCGCCTCCCTAGGGAGGTGTTCCGGGCATGTCCCACCGGGAGAAGGCTCCGGGAAAGACCCAGGACACGCTGGAGGGACTGTCTCTCGGCTGGCCTGGGAATGCTTTGGAGTCCAACCGGAGAAGCTGGAGGACGTGTCTGGGGTGAGGGAAGTAGGAGAGTTCCTGCTTAGACTGCTGCCCCGTGACCTGGCCCTGGATAAGCGGAAGAAAATGGATGGATGTAGAGACCATAATCAGTAAGAAATCAGCTGATTTTGGTGTTTACATTTTAGTAGTCCAAACATCTGATAATAATAATAGATAATAGATTTTGAGAATCCATGTCATCACAGCCGCTGATTCCTATAACACTGATTTCTATTACAATGATTTCTATTACACTGATTTCTATTACACTGATTCCTAGTACACATATATCTATTGTACCAGTTTCTATTACACTGATTTTGATTGCATTAATTTTGATTACAGTGATTCCTATTACACTGATTTTCATTGCACTTTTTAACAAGGTATTGGGTAGATAAAATGAAATGACTATTGCTCATATCTGACTTGTAAAGATTAAATTGTTGCTCATACGTGTGTCATTGTTACTTTAATATTAAGACATTGCTGTGATTTTTGGATATTGCTACTGCTGTACTTCCTGCAGGCAACAAGCTAACCCAAACATTGATTTTCTGATTTTTGCGCTTGGGCAGACTTAATATTCCCTTTGCAGGTATATGGATTGATTTTCATTCCTCTGTGTCCCTCCTTTTGCCGATAAAACTCTGCTACTATTAAGTGGCCAATGATGATGTCGCCACAGGTAAAGAGAAGATTTCCGAGTTTTAAGCCGAAGGAATATTTTTGCATTATGATTAGCGGATTTCCTATGGTTCCCTCCGTGTCCTTGACGAGTGAGGGGCTCTGCTGTTTGTCACTCATTGTCTACATCCACAATACGTTAGCATTTTGATTCTTACGTAAGTGCATAGTCATGTTAGCATTCAAATTAAATTACTACAGAGGACGACTAGATACTTGAATAAAAAAAGGCTTTTTCAAAACATATTTGCAATGGTGTTTTCAAACTTTTTCATGTAATAAAGTCAAATTTGTTTTGTCTGCGTCTAATTATACAAGTGTTTTTATCGTCCACGAATACTAGTGCACTGCATGCTAGTTGTTGTTAGCATAACCGTGACCATTCACTATTTTGTCCGTAATTCAAGATATGAACAATAATAACAGACTCTTCCGCAGAGGTTGCTCCTGCTAGCGTTAGCAACAAGTTGATTGACAACATTGCTTTCCTACTGATTGGCTCTTTGGTCGCTATGACACCCAAATATGGAACTCAGCTCCAAATTCTCCCCTGTAACCGCTAGCCTCGATGAGCTTCATTTGGCTGGAGCCGAACGCTATGGGTGACGTCACACTCACTTAATTTACTTCTTTTTACAGTCTATGCCAACCACACTCACCACACAAGATGGTAGAAATGTCTTGCTCAGTGCCAATACAAAAGCATTGACCGGAGCAGAAATCTAACCATTGTTTTAAGATAATCACTTTATAAGTCACTCGAAAATCACACATTAAAAATGAAATTTGTGCATTTTGAATTGTGTAATTTCAAAACAGCTGGTAAAAGTACAATCTAATTTTGAGAATCTGACACCTGCCTGAAATGACTGCTGCAACCGCTAACAACTTCTTAATAAAACATGACATATTTTTGGCTCTCGAACTCGTAACGTACGCCGCGTAACATCCCCTCTCTGTATTAATGCTACGCTTCATTTGGCATTCGTGATTAGCGCTTGTTGTGTAGCATCTGGCGTTCCTGCTTCTTTTTGACATGATAAAACCGCTCTGCTTTTTAGAACGTTGAGATTATAACTTGGGACACGTGAAGTCAAAACTTTTTTTCTCTCTCTCTCTCTCGGAATCCTGTCATCTCTCTGTCTCTCTTTCTTTATGCCTCTCTCCATCCCTCATGATCCTGACATCAGCATCAGACCTAAACCTCATTCTCTTTTGTCTATCTTTCCGTCACCCATTCTCTCTCTCTTTCACTTGTTTTCTTTCTCCCTTTTCTCTCTGTTCCTCCCGACATCTCTGTCTATCTCTCTCTTTTCATCTTTCTCTCTTTTACAATACCAGCATAGCTCTGTTTCTCTCTTTTCCTCTCTCCCTCACAGTTCCAAAACCTCTCTGTATCTCTCTTTC
>KN471988.1:25152-42876 GCA_000787095.1 Periophthalmodon schlosseri | reverse complement strand
GATGCAGTGGCAGAGTGAATCCACTGTGAATCACACCCTGCTCTAAACCTGAAGTCCACCTACCTACGTATGTTTCAATAAGATGGAAAAATCTCAAATCGAAAATCAAGATTGATCAATATGGGGAAAAAAAATGTGATTGTTTTTTTTTCTTATATCGCCCAGCCTGTACTATACTGTATATGTTTTTCGTGGTAGGGGAAACCGGAGCACCCGGAATAAACCTCCACAGGTAAAGTGAGAACATGCAAACTCCACACAGAAAGGCCCCCTGCCGCCTCAGAATTGAACACAGGACCTTCTTGCTGTGAAGCCATTAGGGGACATGGACACATGCTTCAAATGAAAATAGAACAAAGTCCCCTCATGATGATGTCGAAAAGTGCAGAAAAATATGCCCTCTGGTGTTCAGAAGTGGAATTTATCATCTTTTACACTGTGCACCTTTAATACTAAATACAAGCACTTTTGAACAGAAAGTTATGGTTCCAGTTCTATTATTAAGTCATTTTAGATCAATGTTCCGGTTCACAGTGAACAACATGTAAAATCATAATCTAAGATGTCATAGCTTAATATTAAATACCCTTGTGAAAAAGAGAGTAAAATGTGTCTTCTTTATATACTTTGAATACCCTAAAAGTATTTTGTTGCTGATTTTAAGTTGCCGGTAACTTGGAAACACAAACCCTAAGTAAACAAACGACCAGTCCAAGTTTAAAATATTATTGCCAAAAATTTTAACAAGCAAAAGTCCCCTGGTTTTGGCACCGGATTTCTCACACAGAGCTGAGTCCCAGTAGGAGCGTTCTTCTGGCTGTTTTTCACACGCGGGGGACTCATTAGCATGTTGAACTTTTCTCATCATTAATCGCAAATGAGCTGAAAATCAAAGAGGAGTCTGTGGTGATTAGCCTTTCATATTCTGATCAGGCTGAGACACGGTCTAACCATTTTTTTTTTTTTTTTAATCACCAAATCCTGCTTTGTTCATTTGAATGAACATCACCTTGTATGACACTAGGAGGACCTCACCAGCACAAACGTTTTTCTTCAAGGTGGCTTTGAATCTGTTCATTAAACGTAGCATGCTCTTTTGTCTGTCTTCTTTAATTGTATCTTTTTAGATGGTCCATTTTATTAAATTTATTCAAAATGGGGAGCATGTTATGTTAGCAATCTGTGATTTTTGCAAAGACAGTTTGCATTTTTCTAAAATGTCATAATGTCTTTCAAAAGTAAAAAGTTCAAAAATAAATAATATAAAAAAACAAACAAACAAACAAACAAAACAACAAAAACAGGTATAGTGATCTTATTTACAGAAACGTTTAATGTAACGTTATGGTGGTGCACATCACCTGCATGATTCCATGGAAATAAAAAGTTGCTTACTTTAACCATACTTTGGAACATTCTCCATTGAGATAGATAAGTTTTATGCCATACTGTAGATGATTCTAGCTAAAGGAGCAGTATTTCCATGGAAACAACAGGAGGAGACCCTCTTCAAGGCCAAATAAGAGTCAGGTCAATTTTTTACATTATTCTATTCTATTTTATTTTTTGTGTTTAAAGCTTCACCACATAATTTTTCAACTTGTCTCTGTGGAGATGTTATTGATTTGACTGGAAGATATCTAGGCTCAATTATAACATATGTTTTTATTGCTCTAAAACAACGAGGTAGTTGAAAACATTCTGATGCAATGTAAATTAATATACAAGCAATGGTGAAGCTTGTGACTGTCAGTTAAAGTGTTTAAAAACCTAAAACTTTCCATTGCATTAGAATGTATGTATTTTCTCCTCCTTTTAGGCTTAATAGTCCCGATCGAATGCTAAAAATTATGAGAACATAGAGATACCTTAGCAAAAACAAAAGGAGCGTGGAACAATCCGATAAGCTGCTATCTCTACTGGTAAATACATCATTACATCTGACTATAGTGTCAGAATATTATTATTATTACTTTTTTTTTTTTTGTTTTGTTTTGTTCATTTGAAAGAACATCAATTTGTATGACATTTTCTCATTAGCACAAACATTTCTTCGTGTAGGTGGCATGGATCTGTTCATTGGCATGTTCTTTTGCATCTCTTCTTTAATGTTATATTCCACAGTCAATGATTTTTTTGCTGTGCTCTTTCTAAAATGTCAATATCATAATGCCTTCAAAAGATAATTATGTAAGTTTTAAGAAAAGATGCATCGAGAGCTTGTACAGAAAAGTTAAAGCTGCAGTGCGTGACCTTTCAAATAAGTCGCCAAAACTAAATTTTCACTCTTTTTTATGAAATATCACACATGTTCAACCTGATAATTTATTTTAGTGACAAAATCGTTTATCTCACTATATTTATCCAACCACATCACAGCATCTGCAGATTAACTGGAGATATTTGAACTGCCCCCATCTCAGTCTAATGCTACAGTGATGCAGGAGGATGAGAGGGCATCTGACACATGGACACACGAGAACAGGAGGGCATCTGACACGCAGGGATACAGAGAAAACAGAGAGCAGCAGCAGCAGCAGCGTGTGGGGGGAACTCCAGTGACAGCTTAGACCACGCAACAGTGAAATTGAGAGGATTAAATTAGTTTACTTCCACAGTGCAGTGCCGGATAATCCCAAGTCAGTATGCAGCCGCCAACCTCCCAGAAAATTATTTTATACAAACCAGCACTTACGGAGCAGCTGTGTGGAAATGCCCAATCTCTGTAAGCCTCCGGTTAATGGGTAGAGTTATGCTTTGTCCAAAACTACTACCAAAAGAAAAAGATGTATAGGTGCATTCATAACATCTTATACTGCCTATAGTTTCAAATTGATCTTGAGGGCAGTGAAGAATAATACAGAATTTGACAGTCAGAAGTAGATGTCTATGTTTAAGTCTGTGCAGATGAGTCTATGTTTAATATTTTCCTTATGTAATCATCAGAACCCTCTAGTCTCTTTAATATGCTTACAGTATTTAAAGAAACTGTATGTGGCCTACTCTCTTATTGTTTTAAAAATGGTATTACAATCCAAATTGAAGCTGCGTTGCCAGTGCCTTAACCTGCAGATAGAGGACAGATACAAGTTTTTCTCATTCTAAGTATATGGACAGGCCATGCCTCATGTGAAAGTTCAGAACCTTCAGAATTCACTCACTGAGCTGCAGAGGCTAACCTTGTGCAGCAAGATGGTTTCTCGCGATATTTGTGACTTCACAAACTCACTAGAATCCGTCTTGAGATGCTCCCACTGTAAGGTTTAGTGGGCGGACAAACCAGTGACAGAGCAGCTTTGAGGTTTGTGTGGAAGCCAAAGGTGAAGAGCCCAAACAAACCAAAACAAACATGGTAACGCAGACAGATGTACTTCAGCCTGTTTTAGCATCAATACAGCCTATTTTGTTTGTGAAAATGTGCAGAAGGTAAGTGCTTCAAGTCTTTGTCACGACGTTCCACATTTTTCTGATTGTTTTAGATAAATGTGCACAGGTTATACGGAGGCTGCACTAGCACTGATTAAAGACTGGCTGCTGGTGCTGGGGTTTAGGTAATAACTATTCAGATCAGAGATAACCAACCAACTAGATTTCTCAATTGAAACTGGCAACCCAAATGAGAGACTCGTGAGGATCATTCTGCTTTCTAACTGGATAATCATCTTGAGAACCAAACCACCAAATAAATGGGCCATCATGTCCAATGTTTATGCAACTATGAATAAATCAGCATTACAATTGTTATCAGTAAAAGCTATATGTGATTTCAACACGTTCAACTTGTATTTGGGGAAACAGGTGTTTATGGAATTTTAAAAATCTTACATACAATTCTTTTAAAGTCATAACACAAAATAGCACCAAAGTCTAAGATGTTCAAAAGTTCATTACAAAGTCTAAATAGTGTATAATATATTACCCATGTATGTGCCAGTCATTGTGTGAACTCATTTGCCCCTCTACGATCTACACCTTTATTATAAGTCTACATTCATTTCATCCACACCATGCATTTAGGCTGGTTTCTATATTAAAGGTGTGACTCAGCTCCGGATCACAGACTTGAAAATAGCACTATATATGCACTCGAAGACCTAATCTAATGGTGCATTCTGTAATGTTTAGATGCATTTATTTGACAGTTCACCTCAGGATATCTATAGCTTTTGTGTATCATTCATTTCTTCTTTTTTTAATCTCTCTTTGACTACTCATGTTTTAATAATGGTTTTGAAGTAGGTTTGTCAAAATCAATAGCTAGATATTACATGATTCTTAAAGCATGTCATGGAAAGTTAAAACTATATGTTACATTCTCCATAGGGTTAGATGAGTTTTATGCCATACCTTCCTCCAAACCAAACTACATCAGGCTAAACCACTCTGACTCCTATCCCTGATGCTAATCGCCATGTGGTGGTTGCAGTCAGTGCAACTATACCTATCACTGTAAAACGCTTTAAGCATCCTCACACTGGAAAAGAAATATCCATCAGAGGAAACATATCCTGCAATACAAAATCTGTCCTTTATATGATCACCAAGCCTATGTGGGTAAAACAAGCAGGGCTTTAAAAACACTTATTGCGGAGCGTAGGAGCACTCTTAAATGTAAAAACATGAATTACCCTGAGGCAGTACATTTTGTAGCGTTTAGCCTTTGTATCTCTTCTTTAAGATATATTGGCAATGAACATGTAAAACATGTAAAATGTGGAAATGCTCCTGTCAAAAAGAGAGCACTTCTGTATTCACCATCTTAAGACAGGTTTTGATTGTTGTTCTTTATGTGAAGCACTTTGGATAGCTTAAGTTTTATTTTAAATGTGCTGTATAAATAAAATTGAATTGCACTGACTCACGGACTTAATGTTGACTTTGGCCTAAGACATTTTTTATAATGTTTGCATATAACAAAACAGTTTTTATGTAAATACTGAACTGTTTTTTGTTGTTGTAGTGTGGGCTGACCTCACTGGGTAACCTCACACTGGCCTCTCACCCGTTGGAGGGGGATATGAGAACCTGGGCTGGCAACCATATTGTGTACTGTGGTGCAAAGCAAGAAAAAGAAATGATCTGAAAAAGACTTTTTTATTTCTTTAATTTAAAAAAAAAAATCATTTTTATGGTACTACTATTGTAGCCACAGCTGCCCTGGGGCAGGCTGACATAACTGAAGCTGCTAATCTGTGCCATTGGCCTGTCTGACAAACACTCTCACAAATTCTTACTAGGCAATGTGGGAGAAGTGTCTTGCCTAAGGACACACTGTGGCACCTTGTATTCCCGGCTGTCTAACATCCAAGGACTAACCAGGCCCTCCTTGCTCAGCTTCTGAGATCTGACAAGATCAGCTGTTGACAAGTCTGACTAAGATTGAGAATACGCACATCTCCAATACTTTACAAACATGTGCGTCTGGTCACCGGCGAATCTCCCTCTGTTTTCAGATGGGTGTGATTTACCGGTGGATTAGCCAATCAGGGACACACATGGTCTATATCAAAACAAGTACGGCTGCTCACGAGGAAAAAAATATCACAGTGGACTGAAAAACATGGTGAATTTCTGCAGAATCAATGCGCAAAGCACTAAACTGTTGATATGAGATGAGAGAAATGTCATTTTATTCAAAATAATGGGTGACCAATGAGCTCCTACATTTCACATGTGCCACAGAAAAAGAATCAAATCTGATTGCGCGATCATCTTTGGTTCTGGCTCGAGATGCGACGGAGGGAGTGGGGACCAGACTGATATGCATCTGTATAAAAAAAATACAGAGATATCTCATTCTGGATCTGCCAGACAAACAGGACAGAACAACAAAGAAAAAATTAAGTCGCCCTATTCAAATGTGCACGCTGCTTTATTGTTGTTATTCCAGCTAGAAAAAGGCATGTGTTTTTGTGCCTTCAGTTTTATGGTTGAAATGCCCTCTGTCGTCTCATACCTGTACAGTGTCCTTGGGTATTCTGAAAGGCACAAAAAAAAACACAAAATAAAAATGCATTATTCAGAGTCTCCCCATGGATGCACATTTCCAATACAAGTTACAAAATATATACATGACTTTACAGAGGAAAATGCGAGATAGTGAATTTTCTGTCGAATCCAAGAAAATCATATCATTGCATTACTTTCTGAAGCAGCTTTCTGGGGGATTAAGCGAGCCCTGTCAAAACACCTACGCAGCAGGAAAAGTAAAGCTGCGGAAGAAACAAAGATGATAATTAAGTAGTTTTTAATCCGCTACACCTGCGAGAAATGTGACAGATATAAACGCCGTAGAAATGCTTGTGGTATGTGAAACCCGCTGAAGTTCTAGTGTATGTTTAATTTCAAGTATTTTCATTAAAGTTTTTGTCTGTTTAGAATAGAACTTAAAGGTGCTGTCCATGATTTTTGCAGTGTTAAAAAATGCGAAAAACACAACTAGTTCATTTTTAACGGTTTGCGGTGGTCCAGAGTTATTCCTCACTAACCTCATGGATTCAGAGCATCTTAATTATTCAGCGCGCTTTTCACAACTCTCCAGACCAGAGTGGAGTTTTGCAGTGATGGTAAAGCTAAGAACTAGCATGCTAACGTGCACTTTCTCATTATCAGACATTAAAATGCTTTTTAATTAGATGCAGCCAGTACACAGCAGACTTATTTTGACTTCATGAGCTGCTTATACAATATATATGTACTGGGGCAAGATATATTTAGTCAAGACAAAAGGTAGAAATAAGACATTTATAAAGTGTTTTATTCTCAGCGAATCAGTAAGTGCATCTTAGCATCCTGGCTGTTGTAAGTATAGCCGTGACAGCAAAACTCGCTCATGAACTCATCACAGCGACTAATTAGGATGCTAGGGATGCACAAGGTAGGCCTAAGTGAGGGATGCAAATAAATGTTCTGAAAAACAGTAAAATCTGGTCAGTTGAATTATTTATTTTAGTTTCAACTAGTTTAAAGCCTGCCACACACTACAGGATTTTTGAGTAATTTGAGCAATTTTAAAACATGAGACAAAAAGTGCAGACCACAGACATGAGGAGAATCGTATAAGATTTAAAATCTTATGATCCTAGAGTGAAAAGCCTGCACACTACAAGCTAAAAGTTGTGAAAACTAGCACACTCACATCAGCTGTTCCCTGTCTAGAGTACGGCTACTTACTTTGAGACTCTCATCTGTTCAAAGAGATCAGAGCATTGCACTTATAGATTATATGAAAGTCAAATGCGCGTTATTATTTCTTAAACATAACTCAGAAAATGTTTTTTTGGCTGGTGAAGTGACGGTGATGTTTTGTGGCTACAGAGCAGCTCAGACAACACACATATGAGGAGCGTAGCTGATTAAAAAAGGCACACGGAGATTCAAATTCGGGTCTCAGATGGCGGGGAGAAGCAAATCAGGGCAAATTATCCAGTAGTGTATGGCGGGCTTAAGATGTATGATTTTATGTTTTATATCATTTTGCTAAAAAAAAAAAAAAAGTTGAGTAGCCATGAAAAATAATCATGTTTTTCTCGTAAATATGCAAACTGTCAGCAAAAACATTGGTTAATCTTTAAATCTCTGCTATATGATCGGCTTAACAAGAGGCCCGCGTTAATAGGGCTCTATATTTATGATAATTTCTCTAATATATATTCATAAAAGCTCATCCTAGCATTAAAATTCAAATGAGAAACCTGCTGATCTCTCCACACTGAATGACTTGGAAAGCATAAGGCGCCACAGATCAGGCGCCACAGATCAGGTAGGCCGACTATTTGAAGCACTTTAACTTCAATGGTTCGCTTCAGGTTGTTCTCAAAATAATCCAAAAGGTACACTGTGTAAAGCACTTTTCTGCTTTTCTAAAGATAGCTTAGCCTCGGTATTTACTGTAGTATAGCGTTTTACAACTTTTCTGATGCAGGCTCCACTATCTGCTAGTCTCTGTGGAAATGTTATAGCTTTAATTCCACAAAAATGGGGAAAACATCCAAACATCTTAAAAAAACCAACAAAAAAAACCAACAAAACTCTTCTAATTATTTCTTTCTTTTCTTTGGAGAGTCCTGGAGTACAAGGGAGGATGTCAACCGGAGCCCACTCAGCTCAGTCAAGCATTCATTATTTGTCCAAAAGCCACAAAGTTATCATTCATGTTTTTCAAGTTCTTGCAGCTTACTTCCGACAATAACAGAACATAAACATTTCAAACATTTTCTTAGTGTTATGGACAGCAAATATACACCAATAACTAGAAAAAACATCATTGAAAAAAAAACTCTCCACTATCGATTAAACAAGTTAAGAAACTAATTTCTGAAAAGCTGAAAGCCCAGACATTTGTGTCATTAACTACAGACCTGTGGACCGATCACAGACAGCAGTCCTTCCTTGCAATTACTGCACATGTCTGTCAAAAATCCAAGGACACCTATGTGCTTTACTGCCAGTAGACACTTCAGAGGAAACACAGTGGGACAGAATATATACAGGCTTTGAAGAAATAACCGAAGACTATGGTATCTGTAATAAAATAACTTACATTGTTACAGATAACGCCGTCAACATGAAAAGAGCCTTTTAAGTTTCACTGCCACTTAACACATTTTCTAGCACCTGGAACAATGCTTGTAAATGTCTTTTGTGTGTATAAAAAGGCAAAGTAGAAAGAGTAAACACTCACCGCTTACTGCCGAAACAACCAACTGCACTGGAACGTTATGACGCCATGAAAAGAGCAAACCACATGTTACAGACCTGTTATTTTAATGCACTTTGGCTATGGTAATCTCAACAATTAGTTAAGTATCACTGATTATTTCATGGAAATTGGCTTGGCATCTTAGACTAATAAAACATGAAGAAAGACTTAATAATTAAAGGGGTATTACACTTCTAACATATACCATGTTAGAAGTGTAGCAAAACTGCTACGGCCATTGACTCATTGTTGATTATGACATGTTAGCAAGAACAAATATGCAAGTGTAAAAAGAGTAAAAGTGTATATCTAGAAAAGTACAATTTCTTTAAAAAGTTACTCTAGTAAATGTAACTGAGTACAACCCACCTCTGCCAATTATCCAAGATCAAATGGTATGTTTACTTCTCTATGCTAATACTTTGTCACTTTGAATAGTGTGCTTTAAATGTTGTCTAGTAGTGGCTCCTAAGTATCATCATTTCCTCTAAAAACTACAATAAAGTTTGTTTGGGTTTAGGAGGAGTGGAGTGGGCTTGTTTGTGTCATTTTCTTTTGTTTTCATGTGCGTCTCATTTCTAAAAGTTGGAGCTTAGAGTTTTAAGATAAATACAAAACACTAGATGTGAAAAGTCAAATGACCTTGTATCTTTGGTATGTTTTTTTTCTGTTGTTTTTCAGAGGAAGCTCTTCATGCTGTTTAGTTTGTAATCTCCCAAAAAGAGACACACATACAAGAGCGTGCCTGAGCTATATATTTATTGGTTTTGGTGTCAGTGTATGGAATTCAAGTGTGACAGTGTTTGAGCAAATAATTTGCTTAGGATCCAGAACACACACTTCTCCAATCCTTAACATGGATGTGAGTCTGGTCACTAATGAATCTCAAAGTTCAAATAGGCATGATTGACATGTGGATTAGGCAATCAGGGACATGCATGGTCTGTCCATAACGAAACAAATATGGCTGCTTATGAGGAAAAAAAGAAAGGAACAAAATATCACAGTGGACTGAAAAACATTGCAGATCTGAGAGAGAGAAATGTTGTATTGTTCTAAATGATGGGTGACCAATTAGCTCTTTTGTTTCACATGAGTCACTGAGAGAAAAAAAAAAAAAAAATGAATGGACCAACATGTTTGGTTCTGACTCAAGATGCGACAGTGGGCGGGGTGACCAGACTGATATCCATCTGTATAGAAAATACTACTTAGTGAGTGGCAAAAATCAATGGTGTGTCAATGGTGAGTAATGACATTTTCTCCTGTAAGAGCTCCAAACACATCTAAAAAGTGAAAGAGCTGCTACAGACTAATAAATATAAAAGTCAACAACTCTGCTTGATGTTTAGTTTGTACCATATACTGTACAGTAAAAGAAAAATATAAAATCTGTCAAGTGAACACAAGGCCGGCCCTAGCCTTTAGGGGGCCCTAAGCTGAATTTGCCACTGGGGCCCTCGCCACTCCAGTGCCACGTATTCATATTTGACAAAATTAAGGCATCATCGCAACGTTCTAGAGGCTCACAACAGCAATAGCCACAAGTATAACAGTATAAAAAGACGTAAAGAAGGGGTCTGCCAGAGAAATGTTTAAATTCTGCACATTTTTTTCTTGGTTTCTGGTCCATTTTAATGTGTTCCAGTTAACTAAAGTGGGCTTACATTTATCAGTTCTTTATGTCATAAAATGCAGAATTGGATAGAGTAGCCAAAAGATGTACTTAAGCAAGAGTACACTTACTTCAAAATCATATTACTCAAGAAGTACAAGAAGTGCTCCAGGTTAAGAGCTGCATAAGAGAAACAGCCTGGACATAACATCAGATTTATAATCATCAGATAATTTGGAAGGACTGAACATTAAATAAGAGAGGATTTTAGGATCACATTATTTTTATGTTTATTGTCAGGCTTTGAATGCAGAGTTGAGTTAGAGACATAAATTTGCATACAAAATTAGCAGAGATTTCGCGTAAATGCGCATATTAATGAGTAGGGATGCACAGATACCGATACCAGTATCAGGTTGCAGTACTCGTACTCGTCAATGGACTACCGATACGAAGAGCCGATACCACTGTTGCTGTGCTGCCTCTTGTTTGCCAGCTCATCTCTCAATAGAGCAGTGAGCTCTGAGCAGAGCAGAGGTGACCATAAAGATGCACATTACCTGTTCTGCACATTAAGCGCAGCTCTAATCATATGTGACGGTCACATGAAATATACAAATATTTAGAACTCTAAAAGGTTTTTATAGTTCACAGAGGATATCAGCGCAGTGCTTGTGTTTAAGATAGTAGCATGCTAACGATGCTAAGTGGCGCTGGCGATTATTTGCTTGTGCACGCATTGTAACTTATTGTAATTGACAAACACATTTAGCGGCTGACTAGAGCGGGTTCAGAGGTACAGCATGTCCATATTGGTCAAAGTGTGGCCGTGGTAAAAAGTAAGACAACACTCACTGCTATGCTAACAGTGGCTCTTTAGTGGTTAGCTTGTTAGCAGTTAGCGCAGCTGCAAAGACGAAGTGGTAAATATTAAAGCCAAGTGCTTATCTAAATAAATTATATTGAATTATACCTAATTACAGTGATTTCAGTAGAAATTTTAAACAGTATTCTAAGATGAAAAAGTAGGCTATACTATAAAAACTCTATGAAATGAATAAGATTTACTACTATAATCAGTACAGCATGTCCATATTGGTCAAAGTGTGGCCGTTTACTTGGTATCGGCGAGTACTCAAAATGAAGTACTCGTACTTGTTTTGCAAAACGTGGTATCGGTGCATCCCTGTATGAGCCTTCACAACGCATCATTACGTTATTTTGTCTCTGAACCAAGATTTGAACAATAATAACCAATCAGGTGCCTTCTTTCCTCGAGGTGAGGTCGCGTCAGCTAGCGTTAGCATCATATTTGATTGACAGCTGTGTGACGCTACTTCAGATCTATAAATATGAAATCTAGTGAACGTTACGCAATAAAGATCATTAGTCAGAAACCACTACCTTTGTTGTAAGGAGGCAAAAACATCAAGAAACCAAAAGAAGTGTGAAACATATATTATTTGTTCTTTAAATACCTAATTAACTCATTTGCGTTTTGAAAATGGTGTAATGACGCTTTAAGTCAGGTCTTAGACTCTCCGTGAACTCCGCATGTTTTTCCCCATTGCAGAGATGAGGCTTCTGTCCCGACATTACCTCTTCCATTTGGCCGTGCATCCCCAGTCCTCCTCTCACCAGCTGTTAGGTGTAATTAATATGTAAAGAAACCTGTTCCTACCACAAAACCAAACAGTGCGGATCTGTGGAAAAATATTTAAAAATATAAATAAATACTGTCAAGTAACCAGACGCCAGCTGAGCAAGTGTAAAATGGTGATTCATTCAGTATAGGGATTGAAACTGCTAATGGGATGCATTTTAAGATTTTCTCAAGAGACCTCACGACTGACAAAAAGGTATTCAAAAACCACATACTGTTACAGAGCATAACATAACTAGTATTTAAGGTAAAGCTACGTACATTGCAGCAGCAGACAAATGGTCATCTGTATCCTTGGACAATAAAGATGTATGTGTTTGGGTGTGAGCTGTAGAGTGACATAGAATCTACATAGTGGACCTTTAAGTAAGCGTTTATAATGTTAAAAAAGTACAGTGAAATAGGATTCGGCAGTGCTGCAAAGTCATTTTGGTACAAATGAACGAAACGGCTATTCATAGAAAGTGCCAACAGCTGTGAGGCGATTTGCTGTGATGACGTTTACTGCAACGCCAGCTCCTATTGGGTCAGCAGACTTGTTTATTTTATTAAGTCATTTAAGATCTATATTGGGATTTAAAATGTCAAAATTATAACATAATGACCCACGGGTGTCATATATTATAGCTATATAGCAGAGCCGAGCACAATATGTCTGCCAATTTGACCTTTAACCTTAACTTACACACAATAAAAATAGAGCCTAAAAAGCCTTGTCTCATTTGTTGAACAATAAATTGATAGCGTGTTTTGTGGCATACTCACTAAATCCAATGTGTGATTAGGTCAACAGTAAAACATGAATGAAATGTTATGTCCAATCTTGAGAAGCTCCTCCCCAAAGGCTTTTTACTCACCCTTTAGCAAACATTGACTGTGCTGTAGTCTATTTAGTACAGTACTCTTGTTTGAATACACATTTCCGCCACTCTTGCACACAACCTGACCTGAAGATGTTTTCTCTTCCTCCAAAACGCAGTCAAACACGGGATTGGACAGTTTTCAAATGTCTGCTACTCACCTGCCTTCGCCTTTGCTTCTTTCCAAAGCGCTCACTTGAGTTTTTTCCTCTTCCTCTTGGCATTTGCAGCGGGCTGAAGAGCGGCCTAATGCCAGGCTTAGCGGCTTATTAGCTGGCCTTTCAGGGATCCAGAGCCGCTGCGTTTATTGGCACTTTGATATTGAGCGGATCATAACAGAATGTGCATAAATCACAACAGGCGAGAGTCAGACACCACTGAAGGTGAATAAGGAAATCTATGTAATGAGCAGACTCAGGGGTGACTAAGTGCATTTAGGATTAGGATATTTACAGGCAAAACAAGCGCTGCAGACACCGTCAAGTCTTAACAGTTCTCAAGTAGGGATGTGCGATACCGGCTTTTTCACTTTAAGAACATATGCATTACTTATATTGTTATTGACCTTTAAACATGCTCCTGAGTACGTTTGCTTTGGCATTTCATATTTTAGAACTTAAAATACTAACTATCTATAGGCAGTAGACACCTCGGCAACTTTACAAATTTAGCAACTTTTTCGGACATGCTAACAGAAGTATGCAGCCACAATAAAGGTGATTTGACGGCAGAAGTCAGATTTTGATTTAAGGCCTTAAAAACAGAGCAGGATACCTCCGGACTTTTACCTCTTGCGTCACAAACCTGGGAATTTTTAATTTTTAAATCACATTTCAAATCACGCTTTTATGGGGCTTAGAGGGAACAAGAAATCAAAATACAACTTCAGGTATGTTTTTGATGAGGGAACAGTGTTATAACATGGCTAAAAGCTCAAAAAAGTAAATTTAGCATAATATGTGTCTTTAACAAAAGTTGTTCATAGACGTTTGTCAAGTACATTTGTAATAAAAAAAAAAAAAAGACATACTGATTATTTTAGCGCAGTATTGATATCACAAATTGAAACAGCTGGTATCCTTAGTATCGATGATGAGGATAGCAGTTTTAATGAAACACAGTTGGGGGTAAAGAGCTTTTCCTTAAATAGAAATAATAAAAAGGTTTAGGCCCTTTAAAGGGACTGTACCTGATTTATTATTCCCATGTTTTTGTCTTGCCCCAGTACAGATATATTGTATTAAGCAGCTCTCGAGGTCAAAATAAGTCCGCTGCGTGCTGCCCGCATCTAAATACTGTTTTATTCTCCGATAAGGGAAGTGCGTGTTAGCATGCTAGTTGCTGTTAGCATTACTATCGCAGCAAAACTGGTCTCTGAGAGCTGTGAAAGGCGCTTTTAAACTCATTGCTGTGAATAATTAATTTAGTGACCACTGCAATCCGTTTCAAATAAAGTACTTGTGTTTCTCAGGTTTTAAAAAAAAAAGGAAAAATCAGGTACAGTGCCTTTAAATTTGTTTTGGCCCAGCGTATATTGGTATAACAGTCCTTATCCATCCAAATATAAAGTGTTTTATTGGTCACAAACCAGGAAGAAACACTGCTTGCTGTTGGCATGCTGTTTTTGTTTGGTCTCGGAAAGTTGTGAAAAGTGCTTGTAAACTCATTGCAGTGACTAATTAGGATTGTAGGAGCCAGGAGTTTGAGTTGCCAGTTCCAATGTCTAAATCCAGTTGGGTAAAATATAAACTTTAGCAGATGCAGCCAATCATTAATCAGTGCTAGTGTAGCCTCTGCAGCTCAGTGAGTGAATTCAGGAGGTTCTGAGCTTTCACATGGGGCATGGCTTGTCCATATACTGAGAATGAGAAAAACTTGTGTCCTCTATCTGCAGGTTAAGACACTGGCAACCCAGGTTCAGTTGGGATTGTAGTACAACAAAACAATACGACCTTATTTCTAGGCATACAAAATATCAGAGGAGGGCACATAAGATATATGGACTATTGTTTGATATTTCAACTAAGTGCTTTATATTGTATGGAAATTGAGTTGCATAGAAACAAGTCTTGAGCTGTTCCTAACATTCCCACAGGCAGTTTAATTTCACTTCTAAGCAGCTCCGTCTCTCTCAGAACCACATAATCCATCAGAGGCTGTGAGTCATTCCTTCATTGGTCTAATTTAAACATTAGCCGGGTATGAATAAGAGTTTTTGGATGTGTTTTGGACTGACACTGTTCCTGCGCTGGCACTTCCAAAGGCCAAGCGATGAGAAGCCCAGAGCTGGCACGGTTTTCCCCGTCCAAACCTCGGCGTGTGTGCCAGGGAACATGATGGCAGGAGCGATGTTCTGCCCGTGCCAAAGGAGAGAGGGGGGACCTGCACAGGAAGGCTTTGTCGACTCAGTACTTTCAAAATGCAGAATGAACAGGTGCAAACAGGGACATTGTTGGGAGTAAATGTGTGGGAGTAAAAAAAAAAAAACTGCTACTCTGGCATTTGGTTTGTCGATTCAAGAGGCTGCAAAGAGTGCATGCTGTTGTGTCATTGAGCAAATCATTACACCTACCGTGCCCATATGGTGTGTGGGTATTAGGGTTGGGAGTATCAATATCAAAGTATCAATATATTGATTCTGACTGCAAATGTGGGTATCAATACTAATTACCATCTGCATTTGAAGGCTGGTATCAATTTGAGACATGTCAGGGTTAGTTCCTCAATGTTTTTGTGTCACCAGCATGTGTCAGATGTTCTGTTTGTGCTTTAGAGCCTATTTGAAGCCGTTTTGTAAACACATATTTATTTAAATCCCTTCACCCTTAAAGTTAGACCAGTAGTGAGTATTGGTATTGAAAAAAATGACCCCCAAAAGTACTTGGTATTGTATCAGTACCAAAAATTGTGATATCAGTGCATATTCATGGGGAGGTTTTGCTTTCTTAGAACCAAAAATCAGGCTCCCATGATGTAGATCTTTCCATTTTTTAATGCCACCTGCCGCCACATTGGTTGTAGTTGCTAATGTATTTTTATGCCACCCGCCGTCACATTGGTGGGGAAACGTAAGGAAACGTGCATTAACTCAGTATTAATTTTCAGCTTTCCAGTGAAAACTCCAAAGGAAACGTGCATTAACTCAGTATAAATTTTCAGCTTTCCAGTTTTAGATTAATAACCTCTCTTCCCCTTAAAGCCTGTGAAAAGCCATATAAAAATTGTTTTATTTATTTATTTTTTTATTCTTCCCCTTAAAGCCTGTGAAAAGCCATATAAAAATTGTTTGATTTATTTATTTATTTATTTGGTTGGGACATTGCACGTTAATGAACAGACATGATTTAACATGAGCGCAAACTCGCCGGATTATGGCCAAAGGCTAATTTCCGCCCGTCGTCCCAAGGGCTGGGGTCACAAAAGGGTCAAAACAATAATAATTAAAAAAAAAAATTAAAAAAAAATTGCATACTACACTCATTGCACATCCCACACATTACACAGTCCACTCATTACACTGTTCCCAATATTGCACCATCCAAGATATTGCACATTCCACTCACTGCAAAGTTCCCATAATTGCACATTACATTCATGGCACAGTTCCCATTATTCCACCAAACAAAATATTGCCCATTCCATTCCACAGTATTACACAGAGCCAATCTGCACTGACTACCCTGTGTAACGTTAGTTGTCAATAACCGATATAAGGTCAACAACATATAAAGTGCAAAAATGGTTAATTTGCTAAAAGTTACCAGGCAGGCAGTAGTAATTATGGATAAGGTTTATGTCAATCAGGGAAAAGATGCATGTCAATGTATTGTCCTCACAAATCATGAACAACATGCGTGGGTTTACAGTTTACAGTCACCTCATGGGGACCTTGTGCTTTGTAAGGACAAAAAAAACCAAAAAAAACAGGTGCCAACAGCTGTGCGGCGACATAAGTATATAGTCTTTTAATATCATTAGATCAACAAGATGGTTTTGAGTTAAGATAATACTTTATTAAGGTAAAAGGTTACATTTTTTGAGTATCTTGACAGGCCCTATATTAATCCATTGCATTGTTATTGTTTTAAAGATACAATTTGCTGTAACACATAACAGATAAGGGAGAACATAAATGATTATCTAATGCATATGTAATACAAACCACAGTAATTATGGTGGCAATAAATATAGCTCACACTGGTTAGTAAACTACTTCTGTTGCTGTAGCTGCATTGGGACATATTACCTTTCATCCGGCTCTCATCTGTCTGTTCCCCCGCTACCAACAATACACATTAAAACATTTCAATTATACAGAATTTTTTGTCCAAATGTCTTTATGCAAAATGTTACATAATTCTAAAACTGTCATAATCATTTGACACTTTTAAGCTTTTATGTAGGAGAACTAAGCGGGTCCACTCAGCATTTTAAGTAAGGCATTAACATTTGTGACAGAATTGCACCTTTTACTGAGAAAAAGCAATTGGCAACTACTTATTAGTCAAGTACTTTTTTTTTTTTTTTTTTTTTTTCAATACATAACATCACTTAGCAAAGAACTTTTCTGCTTTGCTAGCTTAAATTTAGAAGTAATGTCAGACATGAAAGCCTCATGGCCCTGATGAAACTATCAAAAGTTGAAAACAATAACAAAACAAAAAAATCTAAATTTGAAATACTCAGATGAAAGTAATTAAATGGTATTCAAGTCAGGCGAACTATGCAACTTTTCTGGTGAAGGCTCCACCACCTTTTGTTTCCATGATGCTGTTTTGCCTGAAATTCTCCACATTACGGACTTTTTAACTTGTATCTCCATGGAGACAAGCAGGTGCCACAACCAGGAAGAGTTCCAGGTCAGATCGCTCACAGAAA
This sequence comes from Periophthalmodon schlosseri, assembly GCA_000787095.1. NCBI lineage: Eukaryota > Metazoa > Chordata > Actinopteri > Gobiiformes > Gobiidae > Periophthalmodon > Periophthalmodon schlosseri. Next base: position 25,159 of record KN471988.1, on the reverse strand, counting down.
GAATGGC
>KN471988.1:5489-23970 GCA_000787095.1 Periophthalmodon schlosseri | reverse complement strand
AAAAGCTTTCACCAAAAGCAACTTTTGCATCAATCAATTCAGTGAATGGCGCCTCTATCTTCTCAATTGCTTCCAAACATTTTTCTGACCACAATTTCCATCTCCAATTCAGGCCAAAACCAAAACAGTTTTTTTTTTTTTTTCTTACTGTGCTTGTATCAATCTAAACACTCTTTTCAAGCATCCTATCAGAGCCTACACTGCAAATACGCATGGTTAAAGAGTTAAGGGCCCTGTGCCACGATTATTTTCCATGTATTTGAGCAAAATGTGTCGTGCCCCTGTACAGATACATTGTATAAGCAGCTCTGGAGGTCTGCTGTGTACTGTCTGGATCTAATTAGAACGTGTTTTACTGTCCAGTGATCAGAAGGTGCTCCATTAGCATTACCATGACAGCAAAACTCTGGCTTTTGAGAGTTGTGAAAAGCACTTATAAACTCATTGTGGTGAATAGTTAGGATGCTCAGAAGGTAAGGAATAACTTTGGATCACTGCAAACTGTTTAAGATGAACTAATTCTGTTTCATGTTTTGAAACAGTAAAAATCAGGTACAGTGCCTTTAAAGCACACGTATTATGCAAAATCCGTAACCATGTTATAATTGTTTTCCTTTCTCATATACCCTCTCGAAGTTGTTTTTGGAGCGATTCGTGCATGTTTGTGTCACTAGGGATGTGACTATGGAGAAGTTGGAAATGAGGTCATGTTGTGCCCAAAATGAAATTTAGCTGTAAACCAATTTTGAGTGTGAGCTTATAAATATATGTGTAACCAATAAAAGAATAAAAAGAAAAGAATAAATTGACAGTTTATTACAGTAGGTAAAGACAATTGGTTTTATTACCCAAGCAATAAAACCAGGATGAAACTAATTCTAAAACTAGGCGTAGCTAAAATGAGCACATCCAAGAGAATGTTAAAAGGCATTTTAAACCAGAAGCTGTCCACATATTAGTACAATCCTTTATCCCGGTCCTGTCGTCCAGGACCACAGCAGGGAGAACCACCCGTTCGTTCCTTCCATCTGCACGGGCCTAGTGCATGCTGGGGTTTGTCCGCCGTGTCTTCTCCTGAAGCAGCTGCACACATAAACAGAGGGCCAACAACATGCACCACCAGACGCATCATCGTGCCATAGGCTTTGTGACCCGCTACTTTCTCATACCAAGTACTTACTCGCAAGGCAGAGCTTCTGCACCCTGCCGTTGCTCACATTTCACGTGGTGCTCTTCTCGAATCATCTCTTCTGTCTATTACTCGTTCCATCGACCTAGCATCTGCTCCATCCCCGCCCATCAGCTGTCCTCGTGTTACTTGTCCTCCGTCATATCCATCCCAAACGCCCCACCGTCGCTGCCTGAGCCCAGACTGCCTTAGGTCCCTGCCTCTGCCAATACTACTGCTACATGTGGCGGGTGCCTCTCCCGACACATCCTTGCCACGTTCTCCCACTCCACCTGTCTGTCCATCCCTATGCCTCCAGTCACATCCTTATACTTTTGCTGATCAACCAGCAGGAGATAGGCACCGCGCAGTCATATGCTCTGGGATGTCGTCATGGTAACAACGGGGCAGGGCAAACACACTAAAATTATAAAAACACTGCAAATAACAAAACTCTAAAAGTAAATGTTTTCTGCCTGTATCATATGACATTTAAGCAATCTTTAATCGCTTATTTTCAAGACGCCATATTGCTGATCAATCCCCGTTTTCACCGCCACCGGGATACGCCCACTGCTCTGTACTTGCTTCGTTCTTCAGTTTTATTTTCTCAAATGATGATATGCGTAGGATTCGGCAGTGTCGCTTACTCATTTTGGCACGAATTAAAAAAAAACCACACAACTCACTAGTGTGATCTGCAGTTATCCATAGGAGAGGCCGACAGCTGCACGTCAGCTCCCATTGGGCACCGCAGTTTTCTAATGCAGAAGTGAGCGGACTTGTTTCTTTTATTAAGTGGTTTTAGATGAATAATGCGACATAAAATGTGCAAATTATAACATAACGGTCCATGGGTGTCAAATACTATGACTATATAGAAGCCACAAGCACAATAGGTCTTCTTTAAACATTTTATTTTGAGTAATTGACTAATTTCAGTGTTTCACAATTAGGCTTGCAATGTTTAATGATAAGTTTAATTTTTTTTTTTTTACCTCAAGCTAAATAATCTATCCGAAAATTCCATTTGAATTCAGTTTCTGCCATAAGATAAAACAAACCCCAGCCATTTTAAAGGCGAACTCTGCAACTTTCTGGTGGAGGGTCTCCATGAAGATATTATTGCTTTGCATGGAATGTTCCACAGTATGACATTATCTCTTTTTATTTAACTATGTTTTTATTGTTAGGAAAAAAAAACAAAACTCGAAAAACATGCATTCTTCTTACTATGAGTGGGCTTGCTTCACCACAGATCTGTCACCTGCTTGTCTCCATGACGATTGCTACGTTTGATTCCATATTGTTGAACTTTACAGGCAAAGCAACGATATGAGGACAAGCAGAAAAATTGCACAGTGCACCTTTAACTGATTTTGCATTCTCTGAAAATTACAGAGGCCTTAAAGGACCAAATCTCTTTAATTTCATAATCGTTAGCGGAAAGTCATTTGAAGATGACAAACAGTGCTTTATTCTCCCTCCGATTCCCCTGTATTTCTTAATCAATGCCAGGCGTATTAAGACTCGCTCATTGATATTACCATGCGGCTCTTCAACGCATTTGAGCAGCTATGAATCAGGGATTGACTGGCTGTACTTATTTTTCATTTCCAGATTTCGAGGGAATAAATATATGTGATTTAAAGCTGGGAAACCACGTCGACACATAAATCAATATTTTCGGGGCAATTTTTGAAGCCAAATCTCGCTGAGTGTTGTTCGGGCCATAAATTTTATTGTGAGCCGCGAAGCCGTTTGTGCGAATTTACATGGAGGCAGGATGTTGATGGCAGTTAGTAAGCTCTGCCATGGGGAACTTTGGAACGAGGCGAACCCACTAAAGACGTCCGCGTTCGGTCGTAAATCTGACACAACCGACTAAGCCCTGGTTTATTCTCACTCTGTCGATTCGAAAGGCACAGCTCTCCCTCGGATCTCGCTGTTTTACTTCATATTTTGAGCCGGTTTTATCTGATAATGAGAGTGGTGACATTAAACGTTTTATCATCGCCTTCCCTTATTAGGCCAGTATTGGATCACATTAATATGAAATGGAAGAGTTTAAAGTTAATGGGAAATCCCCAGATAAAAATGTGCTGTGTTCATGGTCTTATTAAAGGAGACAATTTTTAAAGTTAAGAAGTAATTACCGGATGTTGTTTCCCCTTCATATCTGGTAGCTTGAGCTCGAGAGGATATTCCAAACATCAAAACCTAGTGAAGAGTGTGTGATCCCATCTTCACTAGTCGACTCTTTTGATATTTCTTATTCGAAAATAAATAACAAATATTATTACTTGCATTGTTATTGGCTTTAAACATCTTAAGAACTTTTGCTTTGGTATTTCAGGATTTAAAACTTAAAATTATGCCTAAAAACAAACAAAAAAAAAAGTACTCAATATGCTCTGATCTGTTGCAGCTTGTCGTGAAGTGGCAGCAGAGGGAAAGAAAAAACACTTCAAATAAGTAATGAGGGACATGTCTGGACATAGGAGCGACAGTAGCTCAGTTGAGTGTTTACCCTCTGGTCCGAAGGCTGGCGGTTTGAATCCTGCTCTCGACATAAACATCATCGGTAGAGTGATCCGATCCACTGACCCACAGGTTGGCGGTGCAATTTCAGCTGCCACAGATGAATGCTGTCATTGTGTCCTTGGGCAAGGCGCTTAACCCTCCATCACTCCAGTGTCTGTGTACAACTTGTGTGTGAATGGTTGCTTCCTGGTGAGTGGTTCCTTGATGTAAAGTGCTTTGAGTGCCTTGAAGGTGGAAAAGCACTATATAAAAATGTGACCATTTACTGCTGTGACCACTTATATGTTAATATAAGCACGCAGCAGGGAACAATACTCTAACATGATGAAAGTCCATTTAGCATAATATGTGTTCTTTAAAAATGTCTTTATGTAGAATAAGAAATACAACCTACTGTCCAAAATGCTTGTCTTATCAATGTAAACAGTGTGAGAAGAACAAAGCTAAAGCTTCTGCAGTTATAACATATTTATTTTATTTTTTTATGTTTATATAGAGAGAGGTTTGGTTTCAAATTGGATGCATTTGCATATTTAAGCACAGGTAAATGTATCCAAAGTGCCAATTACAATAAATACAAACATTTAAAGTCAAAGTGTAAAAATAACAACAAACTGTGCCTATAAATGATGAAAAAGGACTTGAACACTCCCCTATCTGATGTCACTTACTGATCATTTTGAAGAGTAACAAAAGTAGAAACCAGAAGACCCCAGGAGTCCATTGTTTACTAGAATGATAGTCCTGTGCTCTTTTTTACCAGTGGCTCCATTCCTGATTCTTAAAATTTACATTTTGGAACATTTTTGACAGCAGACTACTCTTTTTATTTCTGGACTTTACGTTTGTAATTTGAATTTGTCCTGCATTGCTTATCAAACTTTGGGTTCATGCACATGCCTTCATTTTCCCAGTCCCACTGAATCTCATTGGGATTGATGAGTTTCTATTAAATATATAAATGAAATAAAATGTTAACAGTATATTTAATTACTGTGAATGGTAAATCGTTATGCACTGAAGAAACCTGTCAAAGTGCTTGTGCTCTTAAAATGAATGTGTGTATCGTTCTATGACACATTTTAGATGACGCATTCATTTAGACATTCATTGGTGATGGACCAAGAGTTTTGTCTTGTCCCTGTCAATCACGCCTAATTAGAAGAAAGTTCAGAAGTGGGTGTCTGCGATTGTGTTATAATTATAACTAAATGTGCAGCCATTAGAAACATTTTACATGGCCGAGGCTGGAGTGCCCTGTGACTGACATCCCGTTTATTCCAATTTTAGTTTGGCACTTTTTAATGCTATTACCAACTTCAGAATAATGACCACACTCCAAAACTGTGCCTCCCAAATGTCATCTGCTGCTCCTCCGCCAAATATCCCTTCAATTGCCGAGTCTAATTGATTGAAATAATGAAGCCATTTGAAATATGGCGCGTCACGGTGACTGATTTGCCCATTTGGAACAACACTAAGTGGGCAAAGATGAAACGACTTTGGGAGCCTTTCCTGGCAACCGCAGACATGTTCAACACAAACATGAGTTATGAGAATCAGTACAATTATGTTAAGTAACAGAAAGGTTAACTAATTCAATTTATATCTGAATAAATAATGCTGGAAGCCGCTCGTCACCAGTGGAATGGAAGATTAGATTTGGAATGAGTCTGTCTAATATGCATCAATACCAATACTAGAAAAATCCAGCTCCAATGCGATCAGGCTGGTTTATAACTATGTAATTTATTATACTTACGTTAAGTGTGCTTGACAGGTTTTTATCATTTGCAATGTTTTACTTAATTTGGTGGGATAATACGTGTTATAAATATAAATTATAGTTTTACATAAATCAAGAAACAGTTTGCAAAGAAAAGTTGAAAATTGCCGGAAATAGAGAAACGTTGATGGGCAAAAAATTTGGCACAGTTTATACGTAACAAACACATTTTTTCTGAAACTTTAAACATTATTTTATCGTATAATGTGGCCTACATGAGGAGTTTTGGGCCAGTGTACAACATGGCAACCGTGATGTCATGGGAAAAAAAAAAAAAAAGGCCAAACAAGGGGAAAAAAGTAAAGAAAGAGTGATGCTGACAGGTTTGAGTGCATGAGTTTGTAAGTATGTGATATTTTTATGCTTTGATTCTCTTGACAAATTCACCATATTTATTGCTTTTTCTACAAATAATTACTTTTTTGTGAAATCTGAACTGTTAAAGGCCCTTCTGCGGACGGGTGTTGCAATTGCGATAGGCTATAAACACTGATACCTGCATCAGATTCCTTAATTGTTAGGCTGTTTGTTATATCTGTCCCTATTCAAATAAACAATAAATAACCTGTCGTAGGCACTTTGACCAGGAAAATCCCACTGACACTTTGAACCTTTGTCATATTCCAGCACATCAAAAATTCAAACCGGCTGTCGAGAGGTTTGTCACCTGCTTGTCTTCATCACACAGTTATTGCTTTGCAAAAGAAAATTGAATTCTGTCAACTGTACAGACTCATTCAAGTAGCAGTTTTGACAAGTATTCAAAATGTATACGCTCTAAAAAAAAGTAGACGAGTTGACAATATTCAGTGTTCTTTTGCAAATGAACCTACCTGGACAAACGAGGGATTACGCAGACATCTTAGCCTGGAGTGTTCCACTGTATGGCATCAAACGATCTATCTTGCATTTTTTCTATTACAGGTATAGTTATTGTCAGCTAAGTTGTCTCTCCACGGATCTGATCTGTCGCTTGGCTTGGTAGTGCCACGTCCTTGTTACCGTGGATAGATACGTTCAGTACCGTACTTTGAAACATTCCAGGCAGAGCAATAACATCTATCTAGCTGTCTGCCCTCAATCACAAAAGTTACACAGTGCACCTTTAAATAATTTAAATATGAAAAAGAAAGAAAGATGTATTAAAAAAAACCCAAAAAAAACAAAAAACAAAAAGTGCACATGAAAAATACTACTCATACTACAGTTACTAGTTACTTTTAAACATTTTTTAGCTACATATTAGATTAGCATTTTATATAAATTGAACAGTTTAAAGTTGAATTTAGTAGTTACAAACCATATATCTGCACATTCTCTAAGCTCTGGCCAATCAGAGGAGGCGATGCAGTGTCATTATGTATGTTTGTCGAATTAGAAAGGAGCAGAGACAGCGATGAGACCGACGATTTGACTTCTGCTATACTCAGTGTTCATATAATTTAAAATGTAACTAATTACAATTACATGGCTATAATTTTACAAGTACAAGTACAGTTTAAAAAAGAAAATCTACTCAAAAAAGTACAGTTACCCCAAAAATAGACTCAATTACAGAGGAGTATTTGCAATTAGTTACTTTCCACCACTGGTTTTAACTGTAACTTTTCCTGCAAAACTTACCTTTGAGACTTACTCCAACACGTCTGGTTCTTGACCGCCATTGTTTGTCACTGTAGATCTCCACAGACTGCAGAAGACAGTGAGTGCTTTCCCACCTTCCTGGTTTATTGGTTTCAGTCCAGTTGTCGAAAAGATCAGTGGCTTCCTCATCACTTCGCCATCTTCTGGAGAGACAGGTGACGCGTTCCCTTTCCCCATCTCTCTCCCTCTGATCAAACGCATCGATCTCCAGCTCAACGCACCACCGCAGCCTCCTGGATCTTCAAAAAACACACCTCAACAAAGGATTTTCACCAAAAGACTGTGTTGATTATTAAGACTACAGCACAAATCAATACTTTGATCCTTTTGGCAGAGGCGGGTAGAGTAACCAAATTTTTTACTCAAAAAAAAGAGTAATATTACTTCAAAATAATATTACTGAAGTAGAAGTACAAAGTAGTGGACTAAGAGTATTTGGGAAAACTGCTACTCATGTAACAGTAACTTAAAGAGTTACTGTCGGGACGTAACATCTGATTAATAATTTAAAGTTTGAAGAACAAAATAAATAATGCACAAAATTTGGTATTTTCAAAGTATAGACAAAATAAAACAAACTAAATCATATTTAAAGGAGTGGACACAAACGTTTAAAAATTTCATATTATAAATGTAAATATAACTGAGTAAATATAACTGGGTACTACTCACTTCTGCATTTTGTAGAGGCTTTCCAAAAAAAAATAATACCATACAACTATCACCATTATTTAAGCCTGAACAATGTGTTACCGACCTGGGGTTACGGATGTATCTGACCAGATCTGACCTATAACTTCGTCTCCATGGAGATAGACAAGTTTAATGCAATACATTCCAGGCATAGCATTGACCTCCATGGAAGACACTAGTGTTGCCACGATACTAAAATTTCAAACTATATTTTAAACTATACTAAGGAATAGACTAGATACTCAATACAGATTCTGATACCATGATGATAATTAAAAACACTCTTTATTTAGACAATAGAATGTCATTTTTAACATTAAACCGTAGTACTTTCTTTTATATTACCGTGTGGTCTTATATCTGTGTAATCCCTCAGTCGTCCAGGTGGGTTCCATAGTGGTCCATGGGCGTATACTAGTCTATGTGGTCTTATGCTTCCGATTCAGTTCTGATACAGCTCAAGATCATTCTAACGCTATTCAGGGAAGGTTCATTTCTGTCCTGTGAACGTGACTAATATCGATATCTGCTCAAAGGAGTATCTAGTTTTAATATCGATTAGTATCTAATTTTATTTAATTAGTATCTGATTTTTTTCATTCTTTTGACAACCCTAGAAGACACTCCACCAGAAAAGCTACAGAGTGAACCTCAAAAAAAAAAAAAAATCATGATTTATTAAAAAAGTATTTGTATTTCTGTAGAATATTGTCTGGCCAAAATGGGTAGAGAGTAGTTTGAGGGGTTCGACAAAATGTAGGAACCACGACTTTCACTTTGGAGGGTTAGTTGCTATAATAAAAAATTAAATATGACTTAATTTTTTTTCAGTAACGTGGCTATAAAACTTACCTCTACGACTTCCACTTTGGAGGGTTAGTTGCTATAATAAAAAATTAGACTTAAAAAAGACTTAATTTTTTTTCAGTAACGTGGCTATAAAACTTACCTCTACGACTTCCTTCAACACATTTGCTTCTTGTACACTAGTCATGTGTTCTCTCGGTCTGATCAAACGCATCGATCTCCGGTCCAACATACCACGGCGACCTCCTGGATCTTCAAAAACAAAGAGATCAACCAAGAAATTTCCCCAAAAGACTGCGCCAGCGACTGAGACAACAGCACAAATCGATACTTTGACCCTTGCGAGAAATACCAAACAACAATCGCCGTTATTTGAGCCCGAAGGACGTATTAGCGACCCGAGGTTACAGATGCGTCTGCTTGTTCCGCGGTCAGTTTGCAGAGCTAATAGAGTTTTCCGTTCGATATCAGAGAAAATGAAACGTGTGATGTGTGTCTATCTTTCCTCGGCGCTGCTATTGTTTCACACTATCACTTCAATCAAGAACTCGGTAAAAGAACATTGCAGTCAACACAAGGCGTGAGATTGTTGTCAAAACTCTCCTTCAGAAAGCCGGTTTGAAGCGGGGGCCCACGCTGCTCCGTCAGTCACATTACGCTCTCAAATGTCTTGATCACTTCTCCATCGGATCGTTTCATTATTGCCACCAACACGGAGCCGGAGTAATTGGCAACCAGCACAGAGCCGTCAGCCATGTTACAAAGCCACAGCCTCTGGAAGCCGCCTAATGCACGCCTCCATCACATTCTTATTTGTTATTGCCAGTGTGTTGTGGCAGGCCCGCTGAGGAGAATACAAAGTTAAGTATATACTGTATTTTTAACGGCACGGTTGGAATCTTTTTGTACGAAGAAAATCCTGTCGCTGAGCACGTTAGCTGGATCCTGATGTAATAAGTATCACATTCTATCAAAATGGGATCAATAGGCTATAATTATGGCATTCAAATTGCATTTTATTTTATAATCACGGCATGGTAATTACACGTTATTTTAATCGTAAAGGTGAATTAGTATACACTACCAGTCAAAAGTCTGAAGATTTATTTTTCATTTTTATTTCCACGATTATTTGCGTTGCGGATTCACACGGAAGGCAATCAAAACTATGAACACATGTGGAATGTAGCAAGGAAAAGATAAATCCAAAATAACTCAGAGATTGTTTTAGAATAGCCACCTTGCCGAAAGTGCAAGTCCTGGTTTGCACTTTTGGCATTTCTTTACCTTGAGGCAGACCTGTGAAGTGAAAGCCATTTCAGGAGACTTCATCAAGAAGCACACTGAGAGAAGGCCAAGGGTTTGCAACGCTGTCAACAAAGCAAAGAGTAGCTACTTTGAGGATTTGCATATAAAATATATACGTATTATATAAGTACTCAGTTCAGTTAATAAAACTTTTTTTTTTTCTTTACTACATAATTCCATATATCTTCCATATGATCTGTATGTATATAAAATGTAGAAAGTAGTAAACACATTTTAAAAAGAAAATAAAACATTGAATGAGAGTGTTCAAACTTTATTTGGTAAACTAACATATACACTACCAGTTCAAAGTCGCTTTACAATTTGATGTGGCTACTGTGGCTAATGCTGCATTGGACAGAAGCTTGGCGGCTAAGACTCGTACATAGTGGGTGAAAAGCAGTAGAAGCATTCACCAATTGGAGCTGGGATTGAACTGCAAACCTTTGACCAAACATTCTTACCACTAAGCCACATCTGTATTCTTTACCTGCATTCTGTTCATCATGAAAAGAATAGTATATGACATTTTTGTGTTGTTAAAATAAAAAGTTATTGAAGAAAAAGTAGAGTGAGCAGGGGGAGTTAGCAGAGTTGTGTGTCTGAGGAAAAGAACACACTGGTGTTTGGTCTGTGCACGGCTTTAGAAGCACACACATCAGCGTGTCTCCACAAAAGTCAAACTTTGCCAAAGACAAACCCTCTACCACAGAGCCTACACTTTGACACAGATGTCCATGTGCTTGTGAGGAGGTGCTGTGTGCGAGGGAGATGTAGTAAAGGTTATGGAGTGTGAGGGCAGAGGAGGAACGCGAAGGTTCCTCTCAGGGGAAGGGGAGAAGCAGCAGGTCACTAGGTCCTGTCACTTTTTATGCTAGAGAGAGGAAAGCAGGACAGCCTCTTATCTGCAGGGTCTTAACTTAAACAAATGATTTGAAAACGTAGCTAGTACTAGATTACCTGCAAACACAATAAAAGCATTAAGGGTCCACTATGAGACATTGTAATCCCTCCTTCGTCCAGGCGTGGTACAATGCATAAAAGGTTTCAACAGTGGTCATCTGGACACAGTTTTTGCAATTAAGATATTTTGGCTCCCATCCAGAAGCCATTTTCAATTTGATGGCGCTGCCTTGAGACACTAAGATTTATCCTACTCTGAGTTAACTAAGTCCAGCACCAAAGGAAGGAGTTTTAGAATGAACTGCCCTACCCTTCAGCTTAGTTAAATGCCTGATTACATGTAACTTTTTCTGGTGGAGGGTCTGCAACCTGTATGTCTCCATGAAGATAGTATTGGTTTGCCTGTAGTGTTCCACAGTATAATGTCACACTTACCTATCTCCATAGAGACAAGCAGGCGGCGGCACTAGTCCAAGTTATAGGTCAGATCTGTGGAGAAGTTACCTTGTAACTGAATAAATACAGCATAGATATGTTAAATGTTTTACTGTGAAACATTCCAGGCCAGGGGTCGGCAACCTTTATCACCCAAAGAGCCATTCGGAACCGGTTTTCTCGGAAAAAAAAACACTGGGAGCCGCAAATACTTTTTGACATCTAATATGAAGATAACACTGTATATATTGTTATTATATATTGTTTTTTACCTTTACGTTTGTATAAAACAACTATAGTGTGTTGCTTATGAAATCCATGAAGTGCTACAGAGACTGTAGCGTCTGCAAATCGGGGCTGTACAAAGTCACTTTCAGGACTGTAAGCTGTCATCTGTGAGGCTTGAGCGGAGTTTGTTTTTAACATAGTTCATGGTGAATAGCTGTTCACATACGTATGTGGATCCGAAGATCGTCAGGACTTCAAATGCATATTTCTCGATAAATGCACGGCTTTTTGGCGGCGTTTTGGCAGGCTTCCGCAAGTGTGAGGCTTATTTTGAGTGACGAAAAATAATCAAATATAATTTTATTTTAATATTTCAAGATCACAATAATCTTCCAATTTAAACTACAATTTAAAAAAAAAGAACTAACACAAATAAAATACACTTCAATTAAATACTTAATAATTGAATAATTTATTTTCCCAAGCCACGCAGAGCCGCAGTATAAGGATGAAAGAGCTGCATGCGGCTCCGGAGCTGCGGGTTTCCAAGCCCTGTTCCAGGCAAAACAGTAACATCCCCGTGGAGAAAAGCAGGTGGCAGCCATTCACCAGAAAAGATAAATACTGTACCTTAGAGAATCCTGGGTATTCTAACGTGTTACAGTAAACACTAACTAAGAAAAATAAGTAAGACAAAATAGCACCTAACATGATGAAGAGCATCCTAGTTGGACAGAACATTAACATGCAGCCCTTGACAATTTTTTTTAATGAAATGTTTAAAGGCATGACACTTCTACTTCTTTTCCTGGCAGACAACAAGCACCATTTTGAGAACAAGCATTCATTGGTCCCACAGACAGTGAGCTGACAGCCAGTTCCACAGGAGTCCACACAAATGTTGTCAAAGCACCTCTGAGCAGCGCATTTGAAGTTGAAGCCACGCGGCTCTGTCACGTCCACTTTGAAACGTCTTCATCGTGTCACATTGTTTCAGTTTGACCACCAACAGAGAGAATCAAATTAACTACGTGAAAAAAGTGCTCTAAATGTGTTGTGAAAATGTGTGTGTTCAATGTTATTTTAGTGTCTACTAGTGACATTTGATAACAGCCGTACATCAGTATGTCAACCACTACTACAAGCATACGGGAATAATTGCGAGTTCACGTACTATAACCTTGTACTTGATACTCCTTACTGTTAATAACTAGCGTGTGCTAATTTCAGTTAAGTCAGCTCCTCCCTTCAGACAGATATTGAAGGCAGTGACTTCTCATAACCCTGCAAAAACTGAAGAAGCTGCTTAGCTGAGTGGAGAAACGTATTCGCTCAAAAACATTTGTTCGGTTGACAGAATTAAAAGGCCCCGTGCCCGATTTTTACGGTCTTTAAACAGTGAAAAACAGAACTAGTGCATTTTAAACGGTTTGTAGTGGTTCAAAATAATTTCCCACTTACCTTATGCATTCAGAGCAGTAGCGTGCGGTGATTTTTATGGATAAACAAGCAGACTTTGGGTGGACATCGATATTTAGTTGATAATTTAATAAAGCCACTTTTTATAAAAACAATCTTACAAATTAATATATTCATTTTTAATTACATATTAAGTACGTATATAGTAACTAAGCCATTTTGGAGTCAAATTAGAGAAACCTAGACTTACAAGTTGTAATAATATTTGTATATATTGGGCTGCATTCACACCCTTTTGTACAAACAGGGCTAGTCATTGAGCTATTTGTTTCTTCACAGATTTGTTCCACTCCTCATTTATGCAGCGGAACCTTCAGTTATTATTATATATGTAATTATCATTATGCATCTAGAAACCATATGAGTGACATTTGACAGCTCTACAGATGCGTAATGCACTTACTACACAAAATGTACATTCATAAAGAGATAATAACAGCAACAGTGCACTGGTCAGACAGGTGCACTGGTCAGACAGGTGCACTGGTCAGACAGGTGCACTGGTCCGACAGGTGCACTGGTCAGACAGGTGCACTGGTCAGACAGGTGCACTGGTCAGACAGGTGCACTGGTCAGACAGGTGCACTGGTCCGACAGGTGCACTGGTCAGACAGGCGCACTTACAATACAGTCATAAATGTCACCTTAAACACAGCCCTGCGTTGGAACTGTGCACTCACCTCTCACAGATGCAAATCAAAGCCACATCTTTTCTGGAGAAATGTCCTGTATGTTCCTTGAAGCGAAGACGGTACAGAGCAGCCGCATTTTTCTCCACTCATGTATAATAGTCCCGTTATTCCACTGACACTGTCGCTCCTTCATAAACACACACAGGTCACAGACCAGACACGTTTCATTAAATCAAAGTTGTTATGTCGCAATGTGTGTGTAAAAATTACGCAAAGGTAATTTCTCCTGCGTAGTTTTTAAGCCTATACGTCATCACTGGACTCATTCTGCAGTAGGTCCATTAGCGTAGCATTCACGGGGCTTAAGGGCTCCCCTGTTTTCCCCATTGTTCATTGCAGACAGCCGAGGGAGCTCCAGCACCTAAATGCCTCATGAAAAGTGAAATTTACAGTTTGTGTTTACTAAGGTTATTTTCCAAATGTAGACATTATTTTAAGTTAGAAAATAGGAAATGCTTAACCCAACGTGGCTAAAATCAGGTTTAGAAGGGAGTTAAAGCCACAAGTATGCATAACGTGTTATTTAAGTTAACTTGTGTAAAAGTGCCTTTTTTCCTTCAACCTTCGGTAACTGACAGCACTAAGCCGTCAATTACTTTTCCAAACCTCCAGCCCCAGGAATCCATCTTATTTCCTCTTGTTTCCCCTCATTTGTGTTTTGCTAATGCCAGTCGGACCAGCTGTTCCGCTGTACACCGGGACAACAAACAACCTCTCCGCTTTGGGACTCATTCAGACAGAACTGACAGGTATGCTCTTGTTTACGTCAACAGACTTCCTGCAAAGCGCTGTCAGGAGAGGACACCTCTGAGGAGATTTTAAATGATTTCATGCTAAGGAATTAAAGACGGCAGAACAGAGCGGTGCGTGTGATGAGGGAAACCGCAGCGAAGTTAAAAAGACGGTATGGTTTTCTCATTGACGAATGCAATCAAGCTAATTAGTGCACATAGGGAGCTGCGAGAGCAATATAATTTCCCTGCAGCGCGTTGGATAAAAAAGAATTCACCTCTGATCCCAATTTGCATTTAAAACAAGTGACATTTCTCATTTGATCAAAGAAACACATGCTATACAAAAGAGCTTGATTTGTTTTCACTTATCTTTTTGGCCGAATTGTTCTAAGAATTGAACTCCACTGACCCCCCGCCTCACACACGGCCTTTAGTTCTTCTTCTTCGCCTCTTGTGCTTTTCTGTCATAGAAGCTATAGTCTGCTATACTTATGTGGATTAGGGCTGCAGATTAATAAACATCATATGTATCTTGTGCTTTATAAACTGCTAAAATGAAGTAAGGAATGTCAGTACTACACAACAACGAAGAAGAGCTGGTAACAAAGAAGGATGGGCTTTCAATTATTTTGACAAATTTTAGATTAAAAAAAAAAAATGAAATTTGCAACAAAAAAGCGTCAAATGTAAAGTTTGCATTTGCGACATACGTAGCCACAAGAAGTTACACTTTGAGTGTCCATCAACTTTTAAAAAATCACCTGCAGTATGACACATGTCAAGATATAGAAAAGTATGGACAAAGAGGGTGCGACTAATGGACCTATTACTGCCTGAGAATGATCTTGGCAACAGTGCAAGAATGACAGCTATTATGCACATTGTCATGAAAATGTAACAGAAAGTTTAAGGAGATGTCTTTCAAAGCCCACTTTGCACTTTAGATAAACGTTATGTCATTCCATCCTGAACTTATTTCAATCAACTGGCAGTCGCCCAACTGTAGGCTGCGCTGAATGTAAGGGGAATGTGGAGGCCAAACTCTGGAACATAGACTTTTTAGCAATGATAACTGATTTGACATTGAGCATGCCTATTGAGCCATATATTAGTCTAACTGTATTATACTGATGAGGACAGCAACCTTAAGAGTGAGCAAACAGGGGGAAGTAATTGACCTAATGAAGTTCAATAAATCAAGAATCCAGAAAGACTGGGAGGAAGCAATGTTTAGTTCTGTGTTCCCATATGCAATGTAATGCATTGTTTGTGCAGCCTTTTAAGTTTGTATTATTTCTAACTCATGCACATTTTTTTTTGTATTTCCAGATCACACATATTTGGGAAACCACACCCATTTGTCCACATTCATGCTGCCATCATTAAAGAACTCAAGTCATCCAGTCTCTTGATTCTCTGACTGGAAAAAACTGTCGATACTGGCCACTGCAGTCAGCGTTATTTTATTTAAGTTAATAGATCTCGCCTCTTCTCTGAAGTGAAGGTTGAAGAAAAGATGATGATGATAATGTCTTGCATATCAAATACACAGCAAAGATTGAAATGGAAAATATACCACAAAAACTGGCACCAATTTATTTGCAGTCAGTAATACCCAGTGTAAACAGTCTATGTCTATGCAATAAGTGCACCGGAGAAAATCCCTCATGTCAGCAGCACCACTGGCACTGTGCTAGTACGGATGAAGCAAAGAGTCTGCGAGGCTTGTTCACAAAACAGACATCCTCCATTCTGTGCTGGTGGAAAATGTCAAGGAGGCTGAATTAAACAACTTTTGAGAACAAGGCCATCAGATTTGTGGAAAATAGATTGCATTTCAAAAGCCTTTTTTATACACTTTATTTAATGCCTGAGTATGCAACTTTATAGCAAAAATGTTGACAAATATAAAGCTTATTTTTCATTTTGGTTGTTTTTATTACACTGAAAAACTCACGGCGTCCTTACTGTGAGCAGGCTTGCATTAGTAACGTGACATTTGTGAACGAGTCGGCTCTTTTGAAAGGCTGGAAATGGACTTCATCTTTTAAAAGAACCGTATCGTTTTCTTTCTAATTTGTGTGCATTTTTACACTGATTAACGCTGAACTAACACTAAGAATCAGCACAGAAGTAGAGGGCCCCAGAGACAAATTCTGCTAAGGGCCCCCTGAAAACTAGGACCAGCCCTGGGTAGACACACACTTTCAATTTGAACCATTTTAATCAAATGTTTGCCTATGTCACGTCTCTTTGTGATTAGTTTTAAAATAAGTTCTCACTCATGAATACTAAAAGAGCCAGTCTTTTGAACGGCTCTTTGAAATGAACAGATCCAAAAGATTCGGAACCCATAAAAAAGCCGAAAGTCCCATCACTATCTTGCATCTCCACAAGCTTGACTCTTAATCCACAGTATGTCTTAAAATCTCCATGGGGGATGTTCCGAAGTATGGCTTTAACTTTCTTGAGAAGATTTTCAGTTTTGTACTAACAAACAAATATTATGAAGCAGGATTTTCATGAACTATGTCTTGACAAAACTATTGCCAGTCACATACAAACCCCAAGATACTTTTGGTATTCGTTTGTTGAGCCCCTGAAAACACAAAGAATACCAAACACCAAACCAAAAAAGAACACCAAACACCAAACCAAAAAAGAACACCAAACACTTCTATTGTACTGTGTAAGAAAACCTCAAAATCAGTCTAAATGTAGCTTGTTTACATTTTTTACACATTTGTTGTTAGTTCTCATGAATGCACTTCATAATTTAAAAAGGTGAATGAACGACTCACTTTGGGTTGCCAGATCCTTCAAGTAAAGCCAATGTGAAATAAACCTAAAATATCTCTGAATTTACTACTCACTTACAAAATCTCAACACCTGTCTGAGCCCAAACTACCTCTTCTATTTTGACCTTCATATCGAATCCAAAAACGACAGCCCTGGCATCAGAAGCACAGTGGGGATAATCTGGTGTGTTGGTAATTACCGTCAGTGCTCCATTTGAGCTGAAAATAGTGAAATGGCTGTTTGGTGCAAAGTAACTCTTTCCTGAAATAATATGATCCAGATGTGTGCTGTGGTTCTATCGCCTCTCTCTCCATCTCTCTCTCTCTCTCTCTCTCTCTGTCCCCCTCTCTCAAATCTATATCTGTCCTTCTCTTCTCTAGCCATCTCTCAGTCTCTCTCTTTCTCCTCTCACGGTCTCTTTCTGCCCCCTCCCACTTCTCTCTTTACTCATTCTATCTCTCTCTGTCTCTCTCTCCATATCTGTCCTTCGCTCTCTCTTTCTCTCTCTCTATCTATATCTCTCCTTCTCTCTCTCTCTCTCCCTCTCGCTCAGCCCCATACAGAGCTACTGCTGTCTTTTTTCCATCTCTGTCTCTCTCCTCTTGCTGTCTTTTTCTGCCTCCTCCCACTTCTCTCTTTACTCATTCTGTTTCTCTCTGCCTCTCTGTCCATATCTGTCTCTCTCTATCTCTGTTTTCCTCTTCTTTTCTGTCTCCCAACTCTTCTCTTTCTGTTCTGTCTTTCTATTTATGATCTCCCTCTTTTTCACTCCCCCTTCTCACACTTTCCCCTCTCTTTGCCTCATTCTCTCTCTCTGTTCTTCTAACAATCTCACCCTCTCCTTTCTTGTCTATCCCTTTTACTGTCTTCTCTCCCTATAATTTTATCTCTGTGTCTTTCTCTCTTCCCTTAACTATCTCTCTTTACCTCCCACTCTCTCCCTCATTCTAATTTGCTCTCTCCCTTATCGCCTCTCTTCTCCATCCCTCTGTCTCTTCACACAGAGCAGCTGCTCTCTCTCTCTCTCTCTCTCTCTAGCTCCCTCTTTTTCCCCCCACCATGCGTTTCTCTATATATATTCCTGTCTCACTACCCTCTGTATTTTCCCTCTCTCCTTTTTTCTCTATCCCTTTTGCTATCGTCTCTGTGTCTTCCCTCTCTCCCGCTTTTCTTCCCGCCTTGTTCTCTCTCCCCATGTTCTTCTCTCTACCAAGCTCACTCTCTTCTTCTTGCCTATCCCTTTCACTATCTTCTCTCTTT
>KN471987.1:30618-78219 GCA_000787095.1 Periophthalmodon schlosseri | reverse complement strand
AGATACCATATGTTAGGAATAACCTTCCCAAGAATCTGATCAGTTTTAGTAAAAGATTAGATCATCTTCTTCACTTTACTAGAGTTTTTTATTCCACTCCTAAATATCTGTCCACACTAGCATACAAGTGTTGGACCAAATATCTACTCTAGGCAGCTCTTATTGAAGAAAAAAATAATTGAGTCAAAGATAGATGGGAACTGTACCAACGATGCGGTCGTTCTGTCCATAATGTTTATTTATTAGGGCACTGAAGATGACTTGGGCCAACATTTATTCACTGTAACAACCTTTCTTAAGTTAAATAAGACATATTGAGACTGCCACTGCCTTGACAGATATTATCACTGTCACTAAGAAGAAGGTGAATGATGAATGGGTTATCTTCTTTCTGTTTAGAGAGTTAGTAGAGTTTGTATTTTGAAATGTGTCATCTGCCTTCTCTTGGCATACTGTTTGTTTCAAGACATTTGCTTACAGTGAACCATGATAAATTGCTTACGAAGATTATTCCATAATCTCATGTGGTCCTCTGCTGACAACTAAACAGAAAGAGCTGAACAAAGGGAAAACAAAAACTAAAGAAGTAATGCAGCAATGCTCCTATAGAGCCACAAGCATACATTTATTACAGCTTTGGGAGAAGAGACAGGGATTCCAGTATCAGCTATGCTAAATAGATGCTTAATAGCCACCTGTCACCTGCACATACAGCAAGAGAAAAGGAACTACTTGTAAATTCAACAATCAGACATGGCACAAAGCATGAGGGGAAGGGAGCACAGCTGCTTAAACCATATGGCACTGAACAATATAAAAGAAATCTTGTTAGAAGATCTGGTTTTGCTGTAAAAGGTAATACGTATGATCGGATCATCTGATGACTTCCTCTGCATTTGCTTTCATGTCCATCCCTCATTCAGCAAGACTGCAAAAGTCAAAGTTACTAGCTACTGTTGCTAGTAAATACAAAGAGGGGTTATCCAGACGAAGACTCTCCTGAGGACTGTGCAGGATGAAACTCTTGACAATACCTACTACAGACATACAAGTGTCTTGGAAATGAATAGAGAGCACACACTTAGCATGACATTTATGGAGAGGGGCATTCAGAAGGAACAGCTCTGACAGCTCTGTGTCCAGATTTGTCCTCCCCTCATGAGGATGTGGAGCTGTGAAACAGAACTAGATTCAGTAGATCCAAGGACAACCTGCTGGGAATGTCCCTGCTTAAGCCTACATATTATTAACCTGCTCTCCCCAGACTGATGTGTGTAGCATTCTGAATTGAGTTGTCTATGAACGCACAAATATTACAAGAATTCAACTTGCCAGGTTAACATGTTATGGGATGTTACATTAAAATGTGCCACTGGTGACTCTATGGACACCAATTTTCCTACAGCACAGCCACTGTTGGGCTTGCATTGCATCGCTGTCTTTAAGTCTTTAAGCCCTACTATTAAGCAGTGGTTTTAAAGAGTACAAATTACAAAACCCTTCTTCCATTTGTCTCTGTTTGGTGGTCCGAAGCATATAGGAGCTATTCTAGATAGAAGATAGTCCTCACTGGTGGTGGCATGATCATTAGATCCATGGGTGGGACTGTAGTCATTCATACAGCTCAATACACCCGCACAACCTAAGTCTGTGCTGCCCCCTGTTGTTAATGACGTGCGCAACATGCCAGGTAACATGAATCATGAATCCCCTCCTACTTTTACCGAAGACTTGCTTATATAGGTCTATGTTTTGCCAAGGCCTACATAAAAATATGGAAAATTAATGAAAGATTTGCAAATGCCCAATGCTCAGTGTTGTTTACTGGATGTGAGGTGTAATGTGCCCAGGCAAAAGCTGGTGAAGCTTGTTTCTCGGAACGTTTTAATAACAGTAATACATTTTGAAAATAGTTATACCGTTTAAGTTTTGCGTTCTACTCATTTGAAATATGTTTCTGTCAAGATAAAGATATTTCTAGTGTTGTTTTTCTGTTCCACGAACACGCAACGCTGCGTCTACTGAACGTAACCCCGTGGGTAATGACGTGCTGACGTAAGACGTGTGAACAACAAACAGTTGTTGGACTTCCACAAGCTGCTAGCGAAGGTAACCTGACAAAAACTGGTCCGACGTACTTTTCCTGAATTGAGAGACATCTTTGCAAGCTGTACCGTCTGTATTTTCTGTATTTAGGAACTTACTCGGGTGCAGTCGGCAGGTGTACTAACGGTACGCATCTATCGCTACTGTTAGCCTTAGAAACATGCTCATATGTGGAGAGTGACGCCTGTTTTTTTCCCTCGCTGCCGCTGGTCTGGAGCTGTGATGCACGACAGAGGGTGAACAAGAGGTCCAGTTGGAAATGTTCGCTTCCCACTGAAAAATGGACTTAAACGCTGGCGTTGAAAGAAGACTAGGCAAAGGAGCGGACATGCGACCGTACGTAGGCCTGGATATCGTTGTTGGAAAACTACTTTAGCTCGCTAGCATTGGATCGCTTCTTTCATGCAAATGAATCGGGTTGTGTCTAGCTGTAAGCTCACAATGCTAGCGTAATGGAGGTGCTCAAAGCTACCTGTACATTATAAATGGACTTCCCTAGCCTCTTAAATCATCGTGGAGATCTTCTGACTGCCAACAAATTATATATATTTCATATGTGGAGCAAAAACGTCTACAATTAGAATAAAATAGTAACCAAAAACTTATGACGTGCCTTTGTACTGACGATTTTAAAGTTTTAGTCTATTTTGGATCAGTGTCACTGATTTACAGATGTGAGCCATTTACAGTTCCCCCTCTGCTCTAGAATGAATCAGACGATATCTGAAGATACTGTGCTGATTAAACTTGAATTGTAAGGAGCTGAATGCCTGCACATCAGTGAGACAGAGGCAGACGATAAGGTCCTGTTAGTTCTAGTTACTGTTTAACCCAATATGATGCCTGTCTGGCACAGTTAAATAACCCTTCCACTGGAAATGAAACCATGAATATCGAAGAGCAGTGTCTAGATGTGTGCAATATTAAGACTAAAGTAAATGACCAAGATGTTGACAACACTACAACTAATTCAGAAGGGGTCATATCCTGTATTTCAGAGCTGATGATGGACATTAATAGTGATAAACAAACTATTGTTCCAAGTGACACCACCAAACTTTACCTAATGCCTCAGCTTACGGACAACCTCCAGGCTACGGAGGAGGACAATCACAAGGATTCAGATGGACAAGAAATAGATGAGGTCAATGGAAATTTTAAAAGCAGTACACAAAACGCCCATCTGGTTGAAAATCCTTCTAATGTAGTTATATCAAATGAGGAGCCACAGATGGACAGTGTTGGGGTGACAGTAATAAAGGAAGAAAAGGACAATGAGTTCATATCAGGGGAAAGACATGAAGGTGGGGACATGGACATTGGCTTGGATCTTAGTCTCAATGAAAGTGGCGTTTTGGAAGCTGAATCATCAGATGTAACGCAGTCAAATAATGCCTTACCATCAGAGCTCTCTACCCAGGAGGTCCCAGCTCTCAGCACCACAAAGAGTGTATCAGATGAGAGCCAAAGCAGGAGCACAGAGCCCACCTCCACAGACCAGACCAAGGAGTCACCTGCAGTGGAGGAGGGAGAGGACAAACTCAAAACCAGTGGTAAAAGAGTGACATTTCCTTCGGATGAGGACATCGTTTCTGGAGCCGTGGAGCCCAAAGACCCCTGGAGACATGGTAACTGCTTCTGTGTTTATGAAGAGCTCTTTAAAACTTTGTGCCTGTCAGAACATGTTTTAACTTTAACACCCACAGCTAAGATAATTTGATTTGCTGTCATGCTCCTAATATACAATATGCCCAATGCAGCTGTGTAACTTTCACCACTCCTTGAGGTGTGCCATCTTAACAGTGGCTACCTGTTTGTTAGGTTAACAGACTGCACTACAATGCATGTACAAGTGACACAGCTGTTTTAGAAATGGATTAACATAATTCTTAGTTGTTTTCATGTTTAAATAGTATTCAACAGCAAACATAATATATTAGAATATAATAAATATATTATTCTTTGAAGACTATAAGTTTAGGTTTATGTTGTTATTAGTGGTGACAGTGTTTAAATCTACTACCTTTAGGATAGGGGTGGGCATAGGTTTGCTCAATTATGGAAAAATTATAATCACAATTATTTAAATAAAAATTGAAATAATTCAAAACTATGATTTGCTTGGAGAGAAGGTGGGGCACTGTCAGATGAAATGACAGTGACGTATCTCACAGAAATAGATGTTGTACTTTCCAAGCAGAAAGGTGCAATCCATGAGCAACCTTTTCACTCAAGGAAACACCTATGTATGCATTTGAACAATGATAATAATCTTACTTGAAGTTTGTGTAATTCCTCAGTCGTCCAGGTATGATCCATAGTAAAAGAAGAAAAATTCAATTCTGTTAACTGGACAAAAAGGTTTTTTGAGTGAAGATGTTTTGCTGCTCATCCTACCCACTTTGTCAGTTCTGTTTCAGATTGCTGGTGGGTTACTCAATGGCACAATATTTGTAAGCAATTAGAGCAGTATTCCATAGTTGTTATTGCTATTAGATTAATTGCACAGCCCTAGGTGGGCGATAGCAACAAAAATTAATGTTTTGGGGTTTTTTTGTATCCCGAAGTTTTGTATCACTCACCTTTAGTCTCTCTTTCTGATTTGTATCGGACAGCCTACAGGCAGGGTTGGTAGACCAGAATGCGAAAATCCGTTTTAAGTCTTTTAATGTCTTTTTTTATAAATGAAGAAAACTGGTGTCTGCATCTCCACTCGAAAAATTATTTAGACTTTCTCAATGAATTCCATAATTGCAATTAGTTGCCTTATTTTAATATTGAATATCTTAGTTTCAGCATATGTCATCCTCAGCATCTGCTTTATTGGAAACACACAGCGTGGCACAAACACGCCATCTTTATCTGTACATCAAGTGTCAGGTTCACCTCTAATGCCATTGGCATGGAACAAGTTATTGCAGTACCACAGTTTAAAAAAGGTTAAATGTTATTTTGAAATATGCAGAATATTGTATTGTACGTTCATTAGCAGACTTATTATCTTCATGAATAAAAAGGACCCAAGCTTTAGGCAACTGTAGAACAATAGGAGGCATCTGAGGTGTTGTATTTCCATATCCAGCCACTCTCATTTCATAAGAATTGATGTGGTCCAGCTGAGTTTTCTAGGTACCTGCCATTGGCACACAATGTTGTAAGTAACACCGTCCTAAGTGTTAACTACTGGCTAATGAATTCACCGTCTGTGAACAATAAACGGAAAGTAGTAACTCCAAAGATAACTCTTTTTAATGATCCTTTTGTGCTTTGCTTCTCGTTTCTGTCTCCTGTCTCTGTCAGATAGACAGAGGGTTGCTTGTTCTTTTTTCTTGCCTGGGCACATTACACCTCACATCCAGATATTTCTGGACTTCCCAGTGTGGCTTCACTTCCTAGCATCAGTAATTGTGAAATAGCATTATTAATTCTTGACACTAGTCCAGCATTGCCATTCCTATATTACCATAGCTGTTATAATAATTAGTTTGTCCTAAACCTGATGCTTCTGTGTATGTGTCAGAGCATCCACCAAAGGTTTTCATGGCTCCAGGTTTTGTGGCTCTGCAACCCATGACATGTTGTGTGCTGTGGCTCTGGACCAAGTTACACACTGATAACGTCTTACCTCAGAGAATGGACAGAAGCCTTTATCTTAAAGCTACAGTATGTCATTTTTAACAAAAAAATAAAATGGCTCCAGCAGCCATTTTTCAAAGTGTTAAGCAAAGTGCAAACTTATTTTTTTCATTAGTAGATATTAAAGGAGATACTGCAGATTTACTGTAGCTGTTGTGTTTAGTTGCATCCTTGCCGAGCAGATGAACAGAACCCTCTCTGGTCCCTCTCTGACAGTCAGCTGTCCTGTGTGAATGACGCTGCTGTCACTGTCCAAACACTACAGTGTGAAATGGTAGAGAACAGGGCTTGAAATGGGCCTGGGGTATTTTAGGCTCTGGCACTTGTATGTTAAATAGGAGTTGGCTGCATTTGCATGTCATATCTCCAGAATGTTTTCACCCTCCTTGAGAGATCTGTTTAAGGCCAGGCTACAGCTTTCTGCATTTCAGTAACATCTGTATGATTCTTTCTTACTAAATTTATTGCAATATAATGTTTGTGTGTGTTGATGGTATTTATTTGATTAAATAGTTTACATTTTCTGGAGTGGATCCAGAACACTGTGGGAATCCAGAATAAAAAATATATGTATAATATATATTTTTAAATGTTTTTTTTTTTTTTATTTACATTGAAGAAATGCTGAAACAGTTAATTTTGTACACCATTGTACAGTCTATATTTTGTACCATGAGCTATATGTCCTCAGTAAAACTCAAGTCTTCATGTCATGGTCGTGCTTGTAATTAGTCTGAACCTGTTCAGACCATTCTACTTCCACTCCTTTATTGCCGCCCTTTTGCCTACCACCCTTTGCTCCTCCCATTGTGCGAGCAGCAGCAGACTGTGCAACAGCACAGAGGAGAACAAGCAGCTCTGCTGCAGACCATGGCCCAGTAAAGGCTACATACTTTTACTGCACTATCGTCTTTTATTGTATTCATGTTCAGTAATGTATTTGTACTTGTCTTACTTCTCTTAATCTTTCCTTTTAAATGAATCAACACCTATGTAGACATCCAGATCTCATGTAAGGACCCATCTTACTACCCCCCTACCCCCAAACCACCTTCCCTCAGGAAATGTTTACAAACTTGCGCCACAGCAACTCTGTACAATAACACTTTCCAAGGACACAGTGTTCAAATGCACACACTGTACTGACCAGGTTGCCTGCCCATATATTGGAAACACACACATTTAGGGTTTTCACAAATTTGCCACCAATGCCATACATTTAGTTCAGTGAGTCTGGGAAGGACAACATGTATGTATGTTATACAAAGATATTTACTGTATCATTACACCCCTACAAACAACTCGCCCATCCCGATGATTAGATCATGATCATTAGATTAGATAGAACTTAAATTACATTTTATCTTTTTGAAGCGCTTTCAGCCCTATCATATCAGAGCCTTTTCTGATGAGGCGATGAAGTTTCCTCATGAAAAATCAGGCCTGAATTTGTATTTTCATTTGTGCATTATTATAGCAATGCATCATTGCACAAAACATGAATGGATTGTAGAATTAATCATATATGGCAGACAGTAGAAAGTGGGAGGCATGGAGTGAGTCAGCTGTAGTTTTGGAAGTGACTGGTTCTTTTATTTAGCTTGTTAGTAGTTTATTCGTACTTTTCTGTGTAACTCCTGTGATCTTGTGTTGTGTTTGAGTCAGACACATGGTTAGCAGAGACATTTTGTACTTTTGAGAGCTTTTGCCAGGCCAGGCATGACAACACATTTTGAAGTGGGATATTGTAATATTGAAACTACTTTATGGTTCTGACACAATAGCTACAAAAACAAGATACTTGTTTAAACCTTTTATAAATTAACAATGTCATAAAACATGAGCTGCAAGCAGAGTGAAACACCCAAGTACTTAGTTAGCATCTATGACTCATTAATGATACTATTTATCTGATCCTCTACAGTCAAAAGTTAACAGAAAGTTTTTGTTAGTGCACAAAAAAAATGTAAACTATATTTTTGAGCCTCCCAAAAATATAGTTTCACTACACTACACTTTTCTTCAGGGACAAGTCGATATATCATTATTTGATTACTGTGACAGGCCCATTTGCCATACCTCTTTTTGGGTAGCTAATTGTTGTTTTTAGTTGATAAGAATTTCTGTTGCCGCCTACAGCCCTACTTTATAAGCCCCTGTTTCGGAGATTACACAGCACTGGTCTTTTTATGTGTAATCAGCTCTTTTAGCCTTTTTAAAAAGATTTTTTTATCACAGACAATATACTGGATATTCTAATTTAGTTTATCTCTGAAACAGCAATTGCAATATTAATTCTTTTTTATATCTTCCACCTGTAGGTCTCAGGGCTCCAGACCAGGATCACTGTAGCCCCTAACAGAAATGGTTTAGGAACACAACCAGAACATTTAAGGGCATATACTATAAATTGATATAATTTTATATAATTTTTTTTCTTAGTTAATATTATAGAGCTGATTTATGTGCTTTATTTTAATGTTTAATTGTAATGCAACCAGCTAATAGATGTTTAATGCAGACAGATTTATTTATGAGCTTGAACCAAGAAGCAGGTCCTCTGTAAAGCAGATCTGGCTTGAGAATAAATCATATGAGTAAATGCTAGTTTACTATAGAATTACATAAGAATTGTCTAAATTTCTCTCAATGCCCCCTCTGATCATTTATATGTGGTTTCACATATAGTCTGAGTAACAGTGTGTTTTCCACTTTTCTTTCATATGAGGATCATCTTAAAGCACAGAGGCTGCAGATTAGAGTGAATAGCAGTACAGCTGTCAAACATTAGCTGTATACATGCAGTCATTGCCTTCATGCTAAAACACTTAGCTCCTTAGCTTCACTTTTATCACTGAAACTACAGTCTATACACCTGTCCTCTGAAAGGACACAGCGTAGAGTGAGTTTGCAAAGGTTACTGTGCACATTCGTTTTACTAAAGCTCCTCTTTGAGCACGTTATAAAACTTCAGCGATTAAAAAAGTCAAAGAGAAAGCAAGCAGAGTGGCATAATGTCACATGTGAGTGTCTTTTTAATAGAACAGAAAGATGGTTGAATTGAAGCCTCAGACAAGTCCTGGACAAATACTAATACTGCTGCTGACTAATACCAATACTGCTGCCGAGTGCTCAGCCTCCGCTCAGCTGTGTCTGTTCTGCTGTGGGAGCAGAGGGGAGGCGGAGCTGAGACGAGGGAGAGAGAGCTGTGCAAATGGGTGTGACTCGTCTTATTACTCAAATTAATACATTTACTGCAAATACTAAGTAGTGCTGACTGGGGAATATAAATATCTAAAACAAATCTGGGTGCGCACATGTGCCAGTAGTTGAAAAAATACTGGCAGAGCCACAGACACCATAAATATGGGCAAAATGCTAGCATTTGACCACAGTCTGTCCGTGTTGAGATTTCAGAATGCCGTGTTTCACCAGCTGGTGGCACACAATTTTATTCAGAAGGGTTCAGTGCTTAAAGTTCTGATCATTTCAGTGTACAATAACTGTTCTACTTGAACCTGTTATACCTGGTTAAAGTATTATTTTGTTTTTTAAACATGAAATGCCAATGGAACGAGCTTTGATAATAGGACCACTGTGCATCTCTATTGTGAGAAGCAATGAGCCAATGTGCTGGCACCTAGCTTTATGTCTACATTAAGTGTCTGAGCCCAAAGTCTCCAGTCATCTGATAGAAGTTAGACCCTGCAGCTCCGGGATGGCAAAGGCACAACAATACCCTCTTTTAGTGACCTCAAGGGTGTACCCTTTCCAAACCTCTATTATGGTTATTATTAAGTTGCGTTAAAGTTTTTAATGACTTCACAAAATTTACGTGTGTTTTTGACATTTGTGATTTTCAAAATGGAGGCCTTACCCCTGTTTTGTATTTTGCAGCTCAGAATGTGACCGTGGAGGAGATCCTAACTGCTTACAAACTGGCCTGTCAGAAACTCAGTTGTAAACCTCTGCCCAAAGTGCTCAAACAGATTCAGGTAATTCACCTCAACAATTCTGTGCATTGTCCAAGGTAATGTTTTTGTACAGGCTTTGTCTTTTGTTGTTGTCTTTTGAAATTTGTCTTAATATTATGTGCATTACTGTACAGTATAAAGTTAAAAGGGGGAGAGCAATGTTGTAGTCAGTTTTGTTCCAGGACATAAACATAAAAACAAGTGTGAATGAGTTTTTATTGCATAATCTTTGCATCTTTTCTCATCAGGTGGTAGTTTCTCTATTATCGTGCTTTCAGCCACTCAGCCAGAATAGTCATGTGCTCGGTAATCCCTCTGTGTGAGCACTGCCTTCAATACAGCACACAGTCTTTGCTCTGTTTTGCTCTATTCTCACCATTTTCCCACAAGTGCAAATACATACAATGGTTACTGTGCATGTGGAAATGGACTGTATTATTAACTGCTTCAGTCCCTGTGAATGATGCCCTCACACTGAGAAAAACCTTGCATCATGATTGAGATTAGGGACAAGGTATTAGACCCAGCCTCAGCTAAATGACCATGGGGAGGTTCACTGTGGATGTGGTAAACTGCTGTAGTCTATATGTTTAGTGCATTTACACCCATCAGCTATAGTTCTTTTTTACACTTGATTATTTCATCTGCTAGTAGTGGGGGGGCTGAATTTTAACTTGCTATTGTAATGCAGTTATCAGCTTTTGGGCTATTGTGCCAGTGACATGAAGATATTTTCAGTAACTAATTTAAATCACAATTTGTTATAATCGTGACGGGCCTATCACTGACACCATCTTCTGATTTCTGCTTAGTCATCTGCTGTAACAGCCACAAACGAGTAAGTCATACCAAATGGCTGAAAGCTGAGGGCAACGAAGCAAGCTGCATTTTCTAAATGCTGTCTTTATGAGTCCCACTACACTGTATACGTGGCTCCCCGCCAGCCCCCAGCCTACAGGTTATGTATTGGCTTGCCACTTGTTTGGTTGTGTTTATGAGATTGGCTCTCTAGCAGCTGTGTGTTGAATGCTCTCATGCACTGACTCCTCTGGGAGTCCTGAAGCCTGGACCTTTGGAAAACCTGTGTCACTGGTGTGTCGCTCCCTGAGGCTGTAGTGCTCTGGGAGAGAGGGCAGGCCACTTGCTCTACACAGACATTTATGTCAACTCAAGCTTTCGGTTTACATTTCCCAATCAACCTTGCTCCAGATGAGTACTACACATCACATCAGTGCATAAAAGGTCAGACTGAATGATGATCTTCTTTGGCAGTGTGCCAACTGTTTAGCTGCAAATACTAGAACAAAACAGATTTCATGTACTGCAAATTTTCATTTATCAAAAAGTGAATCATTTAATTAGTTTTTATTCAGTGAGTAAAGAGTTATCAGAACTCTTGGTTTATGGAGGTGGAGTCAGAGGGAAATGTCACAACCTCACTGCACAGTGGCACGAGAGTAAAGGTCGTAGGGTAAAGGTCATAGGGTTTACTGTGACTGGACCAGACAGAAAACCAGGGACAGGTTTGGCCTTTCCCAGGTCCTGCGCTGTTTTCATGTTATGAATCCATACTAGAGAGAAACCTCACCTGCATCTGAGCAATTTCAGATGACTCCTTTTATAGGTCTTTGGAAATATATTTATAGGTCTTTATCAACATTTGAATGCCCTTTGATTTGATTTGATTTAATTCTTGCTTGCATTTAAAAAAAAAATGAATTTCAGCAGAAATTACAATGTGAAACTGACCTTTTTTATTTTGACCATATTGGTTGCAAAAACAAACTAGGAGTAGTATTAGATTTGTGCATATTTGCATAATCCAGTGTATTTTGTCTGTCACTTGAAACCCTTAAATGTTTGTCCTTCACCTTGATGCCCTCTGTTGGTAATCCAGAAGTAACCCTCCCTGCTTTTAAAATCACTTTACACAATTCCTACTGTTTGGCCTTATTCTTCTGCTGGAGTCCTTGTGTCCTCTACTGGTACAGACATATCTCAGGTGGCCTTGGATTTATTAATTTAACATTTTTAGGTTAAATATAATGTGCTAAAATGATCAAAAGTAATTGAAAAATGTATACTATTGAACATTTACTGATTCTATTACTTTTTGTTTCTGCAGGAACTAAAAGACCTGACACAGCGAAATGAATGCTTAGATCTAAAAGGTAAGAGGCAAACAGTCCAACTTTGTATTGACTTAAAACAAATATATTGACTTTCTGCTTGTTTGTTACCAGGCGAGAAGCTGGACTACAAATCTTGTGAAGTTCTTGAGGAGATCTTAAAGAGGGTCCAGTTTAAAGTGATAGACCTTGAACAGACAAATCTGGATGAAGATGTAAGAAACGTACAGTTCTTCAATGTCTTTTATACAGCCCAATGTAGCACACCGCAGTGCATTTATTACACTTTAGTCTTGTGTAAACACTATTATGGATGTCTCTGTTAGGGCAGAAAGATAAGTTATGTAGTACTACCCATGTACTCTGCATTTTTTTAAAGCCTAAAATCTGCTTTTATTAAGTTTAATCACTTGAGCAGCAGTCATTATTTTGAAGTGATTTTATTAGATTAGATAATACAAAACTTCCACACAGTCAAACAGTTTGCATTGGGTTTACTGGCCCGGAAATGTGAATGAGTCAGTCGCTGAGTCACCAGGATTTCAATCTAAAACAAGGATCTTGTTCATATTCTGAACAGTAAACAATACTTAACAATGGTGTATATAAGGCAAGGTAGACTGCTTATAACTGACCTTATTTGGTTGAATTAGTTTAATGGTAAAAGACCAAATCAAACCCACCCACATGACACTGGAGTCTATTGTGGCTTTTTTCCTAAACCTCTTCTTCGCAGACAATTCCTTATCTCCTCTTATCGTCATTTTTAGGGTGCATCTGCTTTATTTGATATGATTGAATACTATGAGTCTGCCACACACCTTAATATCTCCTTCAACAAACACATTGGCACACGAGGATGGCAGGCTGCTGCTCACATGATGAGAAAGGTAAGAATTGATTCAGGGCTATGGTAACTTGAAACAATGGAGGTGTGGACTCCATATAGTCTTTCACTGTACTTTGTCTTTCAGACGAGCTCTCTACAGTATCTGGACGCCCGTAACACCCCTCTCCTGGACCACTCTGCTCCCTTTGTTGCCAGAGCACTCCGAATCAGCGGCAGCCTGGCAGTGCTCCACCTGGAGAATGCAGGGTTATCCGGCAGGCCACTAATGTTACTTGGTGAGATGACTGAAACTACAATGGGTTATTTTGTGCAGCTTTTGTGCAGCTTTTGTGCAGCTTTTGTGCTTATTGTCGTGCTTATTGTCTACTCTTCACTTTTAGCTACTGCTTTAAAGATGAACATGAACCTGCGTGAGCTGT
Source organism: Periophthalmodon schlosseri (assembly GCA_000787095.1). Classification (NCBI taxonomy): domain Eukaryota; kingdom Metazoa; phylum Chordata; class Actinopteri; order Gobiiformes; family Gobiidae; genus Periophthalmodon; species Periophthalmodon schlosseri. The sequence continues at coordinate 65,105 of KN471987.1, read as the reverse complement.
ATCTGGCGGACAACAAGCTCAACGGCTTGCAGGACTCGGCTCAGCTCGGAAACCTGCTCAAGTTTAACTATAATATTCAGATCCTGGACTTGCGCAATAACCACATCCTCGACTCTGGTAAGCAGCACCATCATCATGTGTAGTGTTTTACACTGGAAGATGTGTTTGTTGGTTCAGTGATAATCCTGTCATAATGTATTTTCTGTGTATCCAACTATTTGTGTTTGTCATTTGACAGGTCTGGCCTATATTTGTGAAGGACTCAAAGAGCAGAGGAAAGGGCTTGTCACTTTAGTGCTATGGAACAACCAGCTCACCCACAATGGCATGGGCTACCTCGCTGCTGCACTGGTACGCCACAGAACTGAAGCATTTTTCACTCTGGAAACACAGCAATTTCTCTCGTCCAGCTAATGTAATGTTTAGAAGAGCTCACAGCAGAACCATAATTGCTTTGATGAAGCATAAGTACAATGAAACTTAGAAACAGTCAGTAGTAATTTGTATTTCGTCAAAGTACATAGTCTTATTATAGTAACTTGTGTGCATACAGCTGAGTCACACTGCTATGGGCTGGGTGCCTTTTAGGCTGGTAATTATAGAGAATTAATGCTACAGATGTTCAATTTTAGAACCGCATGACCACTTTGCTTTTAGGCCTTCAAAGTTCACATTTCTAATATTTTATCTTTAAAATCTAGTTCTTTGTACTCCACAGAATTGATTACATTAGCATGACAAGAGTGATTTATAATTATGATTTATCATATTGATAAACCACTCTTGTCACCTAAAGGCACACTCTTCATATCCCTTATTTGTCATTTAAACATTTGCATTGTTATTTCAGATTCATATAAAAGTGTTCACTAAACCCAAGAATATAGCATCTCTCAAAGTGATATTTTGCTTTCAGCCATGCACACAGAGCTTGGAAACTCTGAACTTGGGTCATAACTCTGTGGGTAATGAAGGTGTCCATAAACTGAAAGACGGACTGATCTCTAACCGCTCTGTGCTCAGACTGGGCCTGGCCTCTACCAAGTTGTCCTGTGAAGGTACAAGCGTACGTCTTTGTGCTTTCTACTGTTCACTGTCTTTACTTAAGCTTCTTTTATCTATTTTCAGGAGCAGTAGCTGTAGCTGAGTTCATTGCCGAGAGTCCCAGGCTGCTGCGTCTGGACCTTCGGGAGAATGAGATTAAAACCGGAGGACTCATGGCTCTGTCGCTTGCTCTAAAAGTCAACACCTCTCTGCTGCGCCTGGACCTGGACCGAGAGCCCAAAAAGGAAACGGTGAGGGTCCGGGAATTAGACAGGTTACAAGACTGTAATGTTGAACAAAGCACCGCAGCACTTGCCTGACCAGCCAGTCCCTTATACATTCTGTTCGAATCCAGAAAGGTCTGGAATCAGACCAGAGTGTGATAAACCACAGCCACTAATTTGTATCACGTGTCTCTCAAATGCAGAAGACATTCCTCTTGAAAATTCCCATATCATTCAGAACAAAATGTATAACTTCTTTTACCTGACATGAATAAGAGTTTGATGCTTCCCTTGTTCTGCAGAAATATGCACTGTTTATTTTCCTTTTTTACTTATTAGCCGCCATGTTTGTTTTGACACGAACAGACCATAGCCTCTTTTCCACTGGCACGGTTTGCTTGGGGCCGCCTTGGAGTGGGTGTGTTTGGTCCGGTCGGTCCCCTGCAGCCGAGTTGCGCTTTCATGCTTGGTCCAGGGGCAGAGCTCTGCTAAGTGAGAAACTGACGTCATCCAAACATTACAGATGTTTTCATAATAAAGATGTCTGTGTAATCCCTCAGTCGTCCAGGTCTGGTAAAAAAATAGTAAAAGCCAAAGTTTAATCTGTCAACTGGACAAAAAGTTGTAGGAGTGAAGATGTTTCTCTGCTCATCCAAGCCGCTTATTCAGTTCTGGTCAGATTACTGGTGGAGACTGCCTTATATCTATCTGAAGGGAGGAGCTAACTACATAGAAACTGTAAACAGCTATTGTTTACAATTTCAGCCTGATGGGCCTACATTCAGCCTTAATGGCCCTGGCTAGTTCTATAGTTCTGTCTTCTAGACAGTTGAGACACTTGCTGCCTGTACCGATCTGCTCAAAAACTAACCAGTGGAAACAAGGCTCTGTGATAGGTGTGATCAACAGGTGAATTAACCAATCTGAAATCAGGATATGGTTCTAGACCCACACATCTTTGTAAAGTTTTGTCAAAGTGTGTGTTTTTTGTAATATTTAAAATATAATATTATATTGCTAAATAATACTGTTTTATGTGTGTTTAAATAGGTAAAAAGCTTCATTGAAACGCAGCGTGCCCTGCTGTCAGAGATCCAAAATGGATGTAAAAGAAACTTTATTCTGGCTAAAGAGAAAGAGGAGAATGAGCAGAAGATGAGATCTGCCAGTATGGCTGAGATTGCCACTGAAGACAGCACTGGAGTAGAAGAAGAGCAGGGTGAGAGTTCAGAGGACCAAGGTGAGGGACCAAAGAAAGAAGAAGAAGAAGAAGAAGAAGAGAAACCAGAAACTGGAGCAGAGGTAGACAGCCAATCAGAGGAGAGCACTGAGAAAGGAGATCCTCCGACAGTTGTGGACTCAGACTCAGATACTGAGGATGAGGAGGAGGTGGTGCTATGTAAACCCCCCTCTGCCCCTCCTGCCCCATTGGCCCCTCCTGCCCCATCAGCCCCTCCTGTTCCTCCCCCTGCTGCAGGAGGCCCGAACACCATCTCCAACATCACTGTCACCGATGCTGCAGTCCCCACTGGCACCCCGCCTTCTCCGGGGCGCTGCATTTCAGTGTCCAGTCCAGGTCGGGGACATAAGATCTTTATGGTTACTCGAGTAGAGAGCCCTCCTGAGCAACAGCAAGTGCAAAACCTCTTCAAGAAATCTGCAGACACTGACACATCAACTACAACCATAGAAAACACTTCTGCTTTGAAGTCAGAGCAGAGTCCAGTAGCAACACTAAATGTACCACATACCAGCACACTGAAGTCAGAGTTGGTCAGTCAACCAACAGAGGACACAACGCCAAGCACTTTAAACACTAGAGAGTTAAACCAGAGCGCACAGGGGACAAATACCCCACCAGAGCACACAGCAACACATTCACTGACCACAGACCCAGCACAGAGCACTACAAGCCTCCAACATGACCCCCCCTGTGGAGAACAGCAGCTGGATAGTGACATTAGAAATCCCATAGAGGACAAAGTACAGTGTGAGCAACAGCAGCCAGTCACACAGACATTGTCCAAGACAGAGCAGGAGAAGTCTGATGACAGTCAACTAAGAACTCTTCAAGAATTCAATGCAAAGTTAGCGAGTCTAGACCAGGAAATACAGCAGGTTGAGCTTGTACAAACCAATGAAGAGCAGGCACCAGCCTCAGAAATGCAGGAGTCTGACCCACAACCCGAGGAAGCTGATGATGGGTCAGATGAGAGCTCTGCCGACGAGTGTTTCAGTGAAGCTCTAACTGGAGAAGAGGAGGAAGTCTCTGCTGTTTTGCCCAATGGTCTGAAGACTGAGTTCTCCCTTCATCTGCTGGACCCCGACAGCCCCAAACCTGGCAGCTGTGTCATGGAGCACGGTGAGTTATGTTCAGAACACATGGACATTCAACTGTTTGTACTCAAAAATAATGTGGCTACCTTATGTGATTGTGCAGTGAGTGTCAGCTGTGGACAGGACTTGGAAGAGTTGCTACTAGAAGCCAGTTTAGACACAGGAAAGGATGCCCCGTGAGCTTATAAGGTAAGACAAATATCATTTTAATAGCAAATTTCCTAATTACCCAGTTCAGTGCTATCTTATATTAATTCATAAGTATCTTTCTGGATAAAAATTTGTATATTTTCCCATACGGCCTAGATAACTAGATCGAGGCACATTTGCAGAATTTATTTAATTTGAAGTATTGTGGTGTTGTAATATGTATCACTGAGCATCATTTAATATTTACAATTATGTAAACTGCAGTTTGCCTAAAAGAAACCTGATCAAACTTCTCTTTTCCTTCCTTTACTTTGTTCCCACAGGGATGACAAGGATGAAAGAGAACAATGCTGTAACCACGACAGACTGATTCTTCAAATATTCTTTTTTCTGAATAAAATCTTCTACAATAAGGGACTGAAGTCAAGAAATGACAAACTCTAACTGGTTGACTGTTTCAAACTAAATGTAAACTACAGCTACAAATGAACACTTTAACACTGGAGACAAAAGAAGAGATCTCAAAACTGACAATAAAACATGTCCACCTGTAAAGATAAACGAGAGCAGCCATCAAGATGCAAGTGGACGAAACACTAACCAAAGACAGTCTGCACACTACCACTTGCTCTTATGGGATGTTTTAACTGTCACTGACTTAATATAGCAGAATGCTGGACTCAGAATGGACCTGTTGTCTTTTAAACAGGACTAAAGCTGTATTTGTCTGTTTAGATGTCCACATTTCCATCTGTGTCTCCCTTCTGTTGGACCTCCACCAGAGTGAATAGGTTTTGTTCTGCTCACTTCGTCCCCTCAGGAATCGATGTCCCCAAACCTCCCCAAGTCAGCAGCTGACTTCACATTTTGATTTGCTTGGAAAGTTACAATCTATAATTCCAATGTTTAAAGAGCTATAGAAATTCTGAAAGAAACTGGTTTTTATATTTACAATTTAATCTTAGCTGTCTCTATCTTGTGGCTTCATGCTCCAGTCATTGTTGGCATTATAAAGAGAAAGAGTCTTGATCTCTGTTGTCCTTTCCCTTGTCATATTGGTCCTATTTTTGTTATAACTCATTTGTTGCCTTCCAAACACCGCAAATGTACCTTTTGTTCAGTTACTTAGAGACTAAATAATCATAAATTTTTATTTATTTATAGCTTTTTGGACCTTCTGTTTTCCCTTTACACATTCTTTTGCTTGGGGGGAGTTGCTTTGAAATCTCTCCCCCTTTTGATGTCCATTTTAGATTCAAACTTGAACAAACATTTAGTTGAATTTTTCTTTCCTTTTTCTGGGGGTGGGGGTTGGACAAAAAGGTTATTATTGAATGGTTATTGATTGCATTTGGGGTGCAGTTACAAAATAAACACACATTTTTCAACAAACTCCTAAAAATCATAGGTCGTCTTTTCTGAACTGCTGGGTTTGTCTGTGGCCACAAGGGGGTGCTAGAATTGGCACTGGTCTCCTAAGGCCTCCGCATTAAACTTTATCCTATCCTGCTCTCTGTCCTAATACTGTATGAGAGCCCCCAGGTTTTCTGTGACCTAAAATCAACTTCATTGTGCTGCCCCCACTCTTTGTAATGCTTTAATTTTTTAGATTTTTTTTAAATAATAATTTGATAACTTAATTGAAATGTGCTGGTAATCACAAAGAAATGTATGGCAAATTTGTTCCTCTTCAATAAATGCATGTAATGAGTAATATGACTAGGTGTTTTTTCCTGTTCTGAAGAGCATAGACACCTGAGCAGTGACTCACTTGTCATCCACTGGTTAAATTTTGTTCAGATAGAAATCTCTTTGCATAATACATGTTTTTCTCAATAATTAAAATTGAAAAGTGAAACATTGTTTTTTTTTTAAAGTTTTATTTCACATAGAGTGATACATTCCAATCACTGTTTTCTTATTGAAAATTCAAAATTCAATTATTATTTTGAATATAATACCAAAATATAATACCAAAACCAGACATTTTTGTAGGATTCTGATATAGTTGTTAGCCCATTGTGTGGTGCTTCAGGCAGTGTGGCCACAGTACCAGGTTCTGCTGATCACCTCTGCACCTCCACATGAGCAAAGGAATGAAGGCTTTTAAAAACCTGCACTTTCACTGACTGTGTTTGAGAAGGATAAAGAGAAACCAATCTATAATACTCCTACCGTGTTTGAGTCCTGACAGTCCAGAGCAGTTATTGTAACACTTTTGGACATGTGTCATGAGTTTGGGGATCAGGCCTAAACTGTTGTCATGAACACACCATTATAATTTCCCAGATCGCTGGGTCCTCTTAAATATTTCCCAGATCCCTCCAAAATACAGAGAAAGGTGAATGTGCTTTCCAATGTGTGCATCATCTCCAAAACAGCTTTTATTTACACTCAGCAGATTGTAAATTGTAAAACAGCAGATTTACAATCAGCTTGTTTCTCCATAGACTTTAATGGGCTTTCTGGTGCGTGGAAGGGGTTGGTGATTTTGACATGATGACATGAGGCACACTGAACTAAATGTTCTATGAAAGAGGCTTTAAAAAAAAGACAAAAACATTGGCAAAGTGTCAATTTCATTTAGCATTTGATGGGATACCAATACTTTACATTAACCCTTCCAACATGATTCTATTTTTTAAAATAATTTAATTTAGTAAAACTGTACGTTTTCATTTAATAAATACAATAAAACAATGAGTAGAAAGATTGTCTCTGTGTGTAAACTACAGCAGCATTGTCCCAAACAATGCAAAATAGTGATGCTTTCTGCAATGGTCAAAATTATTGCTAATATCAATTGGAAAATCTTTTAGTTCAGGGGAAAAATCCATACTGTATATTATGTTGAATGATGCTGGATACAGGGTCATCTGAGCCCATCGTGGAGAGAGTGAGGGGCGTCAGTACTGCAATGAAAAGGAGGGGCTATGGGTGAAGCTCAGAGCTTTGACTTTGGCAGTAAGCCTCAAAAGGAATGTCAAGATAACTAAACCAGCTGACCCTAATAGTAAAAATTAAAAAGACTTGCAGACACTTTTGTGTGCAATGTATTCCCCATTTAAAATATTCTCTATTCAGTGTGATGTTTAAAGAGCAGTAGCCTATTTGTGTTTCATAAAGTTGTACTGCTGCTGTGGACATTGTGAAAATACGAAGGATCACAATTCAAAGGCGGTAAGTAAATGTTCTTTCATCAAGAAAAAAAAATGTTAATTGGCAAGTGGCCATTAAATGTTTGGATAGGCCTATGAGTATGTGGTGGTGGTAGTAGAGGCCTTGGTCCTTGCCCATGTGGCGCTTACCCACACATTTTCAAATACTAATTTCACTTCTACATGAATTTATGTTCAAAGAGACCCCGAGTCCAGCCCAGTAGTCTGCTAATAGGGCTTAGTGGGTCTCCCATCATAATGTGAGTTGATTATGTAATTCAGCCAACACAATGAGGATCAGATCAGATAGAATTAGCCTCAGTTTGAAAGTGGGTGGGCCGGGTGATGTTCCTCAGAGGTATTTCTCCCACCATGGGGCTTATGCTGGGAATGCAAACAGGATAAAAGCAGAAAGGAGGATGCTGCACGCCCATCACATGACTCTGATTTGAAAGGGGACGGACCACCGAGCAGAGGGAAATGAGGAGCGCCCACTCTGCAGGTTGGTGTCTGCTACTAGGACTCATCATATTTAACAGGTAATTACAAATGGCTACTTTGTTAGATTGATTGGTAACCAAGAGTAGGTTAGTTTAATTTATCAGTGCTATACATTGTAATCCTGATAACTTTGAGGACCTGTCCTGCAAGTAGATCTGGATGTGACAAAGTATTTTCATTCACTTAACTTATTGTTGATTAGTTTTGATATATTTGTGAAGGCTTGCACATTTTTCTTTTATTGTAAACCTACAGGTAACTGCAGTGGCAATATTCTCTTTTGCTTTCACTTATAACATAGTATCTCTATTCTATTTCTAATACAAAACATTGAAGCTAAAAAGAATGGACTATCCCAAGTCTCAGTTGAAATTAACTAACCAATTAAAAATATTATGAAAGTAGTAATAGGCCTAATATTTATTGAGCAAAGTAAGAAACAACACTGTGCCTGTAAATAGGCCTACAGAAGTATGTACACATGTAGGTAAATTACCTCTGGGGCATAATGAGATCACATCCCATTTACTGTTTATATCTTATAATATATGAAATATTCCATGACTGCACCTTTCTGTTCTCCACGCAGCAGTGACCATGAGGGGGCGCCACTGGACAGAGGTCGGGGTAACCACTGTGCTGCTGCTGAGTGAGATGGTCATCGGTCAGCTGTGCAGGTCCTCCATCACTGTACTCGACGCCTTCCACACGTTGTTCATGCTGCTAAACACAGTTAATGTGTCAATATTAAATACTTTTGATTCTGTGAACCCCCGGGAGCACCCCACTCCTTCTACATCCCCCGAGGCCTGTGTGGACTACGGGGCAATGAGAGCACAGCCCGTGGGGGTGTTCATCTCTAATCTAATTTTGCTTAGTATGAATACCATATACATAACTGAAATTTGCAGTTTTGTGTTGGAACCAGCTGCAGTACGGCGCCCCCTGCTGCTCGTGGCCACGGGTACAGTTAGTCTAACTTTTAAGGTGTTCTTACTTGGACTCCATTGGCATCACGTGCAAAGAAATCGAAGCGAGCTGACAAGAAACTCTCACATTGAGGTCAACCACAATGGTAAAAAAAAAATATTGAATTTACTATGACATTAATTACAAGTAGGTCCAGGCTGCATAGTCTAATCATATTATGGATTTTAACATTTGTTTCCATGATGTCTGTTTACTATATGCAGTGGTTATGACAGTAATTAACATCAATAGATCTACCAAGTTCATTTTGGCTACTGATGCAGTTTCTGTGCTGATGTCCAACTAAAGAAAGAGTTACATCAACAACTGTGTTTTTCATTCCTCTTTCTACAGCCACGGCTCTGTTTGAAGAAGAGAAGGCCCTGGCTGAGCAGGGTGGAGTGTTCACCAACAACAAACCCAAAGGATGTAGCTCACTGCAAAATGCAGCTCTTACTATCAGTAACCCAAATACCCTCCACCACTCTGAAGACATGACAGAAAATCATACCAATGGAACCTGTGGTAACAGCTCATGTATGACAGAAATATATGATGTTTAACTTTATATGATGTAGCCTAGTCAATGTGTAAACTAGCACATGTTATACTTTAGACGGCCAAACTCCAACTGATGTCCAACAATCACCACCAGAAACCAAGGCAGTACCACAGAGCTTGTTGTCATCATGGCTGGACAAGTGTGAGACCCTCCTCACCCCTGTTTTAGTTTTGGTGAATGGCCTGGTCACACTGAGCATGGGGTCCCTGTGTCTGCACAACTCTAAACCATGTGACCTTCTCGTTTACTTGGATCCTATGCTTTCATTGTTGGCTGTTGTTTTACTAATTGCAAAAGCAATACCACCGGTCAGTTTGTTGAACACAAAATGCACATAAGAATTGAAAACAGCTTTACAAACAATGCCTTTGCTGTACAGGTCTGCAGCCTTGGACAGGTGCTCCTACAATGCGTTCCTCGTCACCTTTCTGTGGAGGAAGTTGGTAAGAAGATCATGGACGTCCCAGGAGTAGAGACAATGCATGAACTCCATGTTTGGAAACTCACAGAGTCCTTTATAGTGGCCTCAGTCCATGTGCGATGCTACGCCTCTCTGCAAAACAGGCGAGGAACCATTGTGAACCTGTTGTCATTTTTGTCTGTTTTAAATTGTGTTCTCCCCTGAGCCATGGTTCTAATCTAACGTCTTGTGCAGGTGTGCAGATGTGATGCTGGAGGTCACCAAAGTGCTCCAGAGTGTGGGAGTGGCCTGCAGCACTATTCAGCCTGAGTTTACAGACCAAGGGACCCACCTCTGCAGCCTGACATGTGGAGAGGCGTGTGCTGGTCACATGTGTTGTTGTCATCTCGAAGAAACACACAAAATTCTCAAGACTGAGAGAACAAAAGAAGAGCCCTGACAAGATCAGAAACATTATCCACATCCAAACACTGCTAATGTGTTAAACTATAATGAAATTATCCTGGATGATAAAACACAGTTAAATGTTATTTGCGCAACCACCTAATATTATTTTCAACAATAGGCTACAGGTACATTTTTAGCACATTTGGATGGATTGCTTATATTGCCATAAGGATATTCAATAGGCATCTAAAAACGGTAGGGGCCTAACATGTAGGTAAATTATATTGGTTGAGATTGAGAGTTTGTAAAGATTAATGTTTTAAATTCACAGTAATATTGATGAGACCCATGAAACGGTGCACATTTTCTCAATAGTTACATTTGTGCTTGTATCCACTATTGCATTTGTTCAGTAGGTAATAACAACATACAGTTCAGTGTAGGTGTGTGTCAGTAGACAAATGTCCTGTGATTTGATGTGGGTAGGGATGATCTATGAACTAATGACTGGTTGGTTGAATGACTAAGTATAGACTAATTTGTACATTCCCCTGATGAATGAATGAAAGAACAAAAGCTTAAATTGAAACACTCTCCATTTTTGTCATTTTCATGATGATATAGATTAGTTCAATAGTAGGACTATTAGCATTAATATTAATACTATATATATTAATCAATGAATTATTTTATACAGGTCTATAGCATATTGCTAGTTAATAGAAACTGGTAATCAATAGACTACGTAATTTGTTCACCTGTCCTTTACCTTTATCTTCACCAACCAATCACAGCTGACCTGTTTTGCATAGGCATGTTTGAAAGAACAAACAGAACAATTTCACATGTTATCTGACCTCTTGTTGGTTCAGATTGAAGATTTAAAAGCTGCTATCAATTTGACAGTCTACTAATCTTTCTCAGTATAGACATATGATGTCGAAAATGTCACACCCTGATAGAATAAGTAGTTACTCACGCGCTGTATATATTGGATGATTTCCTATTGTTGAATGCCCGGATGAGCCTCGGTGGTCCGGGGTGCAGGCTTCAAACCTGTAGCTGCTTAGCGGCAGAGTGGTTCAATTCCACCTTTCGGGCGAAAAATATTAATCGGCAACTACGCTCACCTCGTATATTTTCTTTATGATTTACCAAGCCAAGATATTTCACTGGCATTTTTAGAAGTAATTTATTTAAATTATCATTATTATTATTATTATTATATACCCTTATTATTGAACACAAAACAATGTAAAGCTACCATGGATCTATTAAAATAACTACAGGCCGCATAAACATTTTTTCCCCCAAAGACGCTACGTCCGACAAGGATTATTGACAGCTTCTGGAAGCCAATGGACAGAGCAGATTTGTCGCACGTGATAGGTAGGCGGACGAAATTTAGCGGAAGTCCGTTTAGCCGTACATGCCCTTGTGCTGCTCAGCCACGATTGTACTGAGGAATAAAGATAAAACCGCACAACTTAAAATTATGATCTAGTGTCATTTCTGGTAAGATTTATGTTGTATGTGCATGCCCTCTTCGTTTTAAGTTTGTTGTTTTCAGCTAACCTGCACTGCTGTCTGATGAAATATGGTCATATTTATGTTGTTTATTACATTTTCATACGTAGCCTTCATATTAATTTACCACGTGGTATTATTCTGTACACATGCATTTTTCAGTCTTATAACTATTGTGTTAAAGTACTTTTATGATAATTCAGATTTTGACCGCATGGCCACTCTGTTTTGTATTATTGTGAGATTTGTTTGATCATCATCAGCATAAACAATCTGTATTATAGAGTCCAAAGTTTAAAAATACCATCACAGTACAAACTCAACATACCACAGTTTTCAGGGAGTAGGGGAATGTTTAAGTGGCTCCACAGCTCAGTTAAATGCTGATTTTTTAAATTTGTTTAGTTTTTTGTATGATTTTATTCTAGGATTTGGCCACAGACAAGTCATAGACCGATTATGCCACTTCATAAATACCCTCCCAAAATCTGGAATGTGTTGAAATTGAAGCAGGGCATTTATGCTCGTTTACCGAAGCATTACCTCAAGTCCTTGGAGCCAAAGGAGCCTACACCTGTCCACTTCAGACCTCTGGGTGTTGAGTACAAGCTCAACCCAAAAACAGGCCAAAGAGAGAGAGTGCAGGATGTCCCGATCCCTGTGTACAGTCCTCCACAATCCCAGGATGGGCTGTGGGGCGGAGAGGGCTGGATATCAGGCTACAGATATGCAAACAATGATAAGGTGATACATCTACAAAATAAAAAAATACCCACAGTATTAAAACATAATGTCATCTGTGAATATTGTCTTATTTGCAGATGTCAAATCGTTTAAAAAAGATATGGAAACCACAACTGTTCAAACGAGAGCTTTATAGTGAAATCCTTGATCACAAATTTACCATCACAGTCACAGCCAGAACTCTGGACCTGATTGATGCAGCTTTTGGTTTTGACTTTTACATTCTCAAGGTAAAGTTAAATATTTTCAGTTCAATAAAACATACAAAATTTCTCTTAACAGTTCCCTTATTCTGCTTGTTACAGACGCCAAAAGAAGACCTCAACTCCAAGCTGGGTATGGATTTGAAGAGGGCGATGTTACTCCGTCTGGCACGCAAAGATCAAGAGCTTTATCCCCAAGACTCTGTCAAGAGAGAGAGGGTGTACAATAAGTATAAGGTTGGGACATTTACCCTAAGCCATAGCCTTTTAGAATAGAGCTTAAATTTGTTTAACAAACATATCAAGAATAGACACTGTAGAGTAACAATTGTTTTCTATTCTGGTCGAGCAGCAGTTTGAGATCCCTGAAGAGGAGGCAGAGTGGGTGGGCCTGAGTCTGGAGGAAGCTGTTGAAAAACAACGGCAGCTGGAGCACAAGGTATTCTCTTCAAATTCTTGTTCAAGAACTTAAATTGATTTGGTTTAACAACACACTCTTTGTATTTCTGTTCTTGTCCTTTGACCTGTTCCTTGTTTTTGTGTTTTAGGAACCTGAACCATTATTTAAAGCCAGTGTGGACAAACTGGTTGAGGAGCTGCATATTCAAAAACTGTCAGAGCCACATCTCATAGAGAAGAATTGAATCAACATGCAACATTGTTGTGTCTGAAAGATAAACTATTGTAACAAACCATTGATGAGAAGTGTTCTGAAGCTCAGATGATTGTGATTGAAATACTCTTTAATTGTAAATACACCGTGGTATATTTAATAAAATCTGTGTTTTTATTTAAACCTTCTCTCCTGTATATATTGCCGCTTGTGGGTTGTTTGCAGATGGTAAATTACCTGTACTGATGCTGTCATACTCAACCGCCAGATGGAGCATGTTTTATTGTACCTTTTTTAGTCTAATCATAATTATTGTGCAATTTAGAGTTTTAATCCCAGGATAAATTAAATATAGAAACATGGAGAATTACATTTACTTAATACACTATATGTAAAAACAGCAGGGCTTTCATTTGACACAGTCTGTGTTAATTTAACACAGAGACAGGGATGTTGTATTGATCAGTTTGGTGCATAAACCTACAGCAATAATGATAAAATAATGTTTTGGGCATCTCGAGTTTCATTTTCACACTCTGCATTGACCGTTTCTATGTAGTTTCGGTCTGATGGGGAATCCCTTCTGGTGCAGGGGACTCCCATGGGTGTGTAACCAAGCAGCAGACAAAAGAATACCTGTGGCCACCAGCAAACAAATAACTAGCAACAACAAGGCTTTTGGCACCTCATCAGAAAAAAAAATCCCCTATTTAATGAGATCTATAATTAAAGGGGCATTATGGAACTTTTCTAGTGTTTGCCTCATTTAAATGTTATTGCTTTGTCTGGAATGTTCCACAGTTGGGCATTACACTCTGCATTAATTCTTACATTAATTCAATTTCATGTTTTTATTGCTAAAAATGCATGCATTTGCCCCTCTACAGATTTGACTTATAACTTGTGTTAGTGAAATTCCATGGATAAGTTTAATGCCATACTCTGCAACATTTTCCAGGCAAAGCAGAACCCTCTTAATACAGACAAACATGTGATGGGCCCTCCAGCAGAAGTTGTATAGTGCGCCATTAAAATAATAGAATGATACACACAAGATTATAGGTTGATATGTATTGACAGTGTACTCTGCTCCTTTGATAAAGTTGCATAATTATTTACTTGAAGAGGGGGCAACTGGAAAAGTCATCCAGTCACTTCATATTCTTCCATGTTCCTCTTCATTAATTTAAAACAAAGCACTGTACATTGTACATTTACTGGTTTACACATTTTATTGATGTTTTGTGGTTTCAGACTAGAACAAAGCAATATGAGATACTACCGTTTAGCCATTTAAACTAGTGTTTCTACCACAAGCAACAACAATACACTAATAATTGGTACCAAGACATGAGTTGTTTTAAATAAGCATTGAGCCAAAGACAGTATTTGAATACGAGTGAACTTTCACAGACTCGGTGTCATCCTTGCAGAGTTAAGCTGATTAGGAAGAAAAAAGAAAAAGCACACTTATATCTGCAGGCTGAAATTACAAAGAACACTGACTTTTTCTTTAATAATGCAAGTTTCATTGAGTTTTAATGTACTTCTCATCCTTCTGAAGACAGCCCAGCAACAAACCTCAAACACCAGTTTTTCTGTCACAGTTATTTCCAGATCAAGAGGGTTTTAATTCTCATACTGGCCAAAAGTCCGTCTTGCTCCGATTACTCTTTTGAGAGCCGTGCCTACACAGAACATCCTAAATAGGAATGTTGTTGCGGTGCCGAATGGTAAGACCTTGACCAGCAAGGCTAGGTTTAAGTTAAGACATGTGGCAGTCTACTTGCAGTTTAATGGCTAAAACATACATGTATACATACAGGAAAAATCTCCTATAAAGTGCTTCTATTCATCTGGTTGAGCGTCAGTTAATCTATGTTGACAGGTAATTTAACTAGCACAATTCTCCAGGGTTTGTGTAAGTTTTGTGATTGTCACATCATACCTCATCTTCAGTCTTCACCTGAACCATCTCAGATAAAGCAGTCTGACTCTCATTGACCAGCATGTTAAACTGTAAATCATTATAATGAGAAAATGAGTCCTGGAAGTATGGGCCAGAATTCATGTCCATGCTTGTGAAGGTGGTGCTGGCCTCAGGCCCCTGGTCAAAGCCAGAGGGAAGAGAGGAGGAAAAACTTGGGTCAGAAAATATGTCCATAAATCCAGGCATCTCCATTAGCTGATTGATGAGAGAGGCGTCGTCAGGGGCCATGTTGGAGCACTGGGCCTCCATGTAACAGGCTTCACCCTGAAACGGGCCAGGCTGAGCCCGAAGGAGCTCCTCTGAGGACGGAGTCGATCCAGGAGGGTTTTGTGAAATCTGGAATGGGTCTGCAGCAGAGGTGTTCTTCTCTAGAGTGAGAACAAATATTTGGTTACTCCATTATGAATGGCTTAAAACTGTTTAAATCTAAACAAAAAGCAAGATGAAGTAAAAATGTGAAAAAAGGTTTGCTGCAACTTTACCTGATGTACACGCTCTCTCTGTGAAGCTCATGTCTGACTTAATCTTTCTTTTACGCTTAACCTCATAAGGATCTACAACAGAATTGTATTCATAAATGCTAAAAGTATCTTCTGTTATTTGAGTGTTTTCGTTGAATATAATGAGAATATGTCTAACCTGGGTTGCGGGGGCTGTATATGAAAGTTACTGGTTCACTCTCCATCTGGTCAGAGATGCGGCGTAGACACAAACTGACCTCCACCTCTTCTGTGATGTTCTGGTCCTGATACGGAGGTGTCTTAAACACGATTCCCACCTGCCGATGGACGTCTGTTTGGGCAAACTCTCCATTTGCTTTCCAGGAGTCTCGCCGGAAGACAATCTCAATGTCATCTGTGCAAGACGAGCACAGAGAGGGATGTTAAAGATAGTGTATCTTTAAAAAGATACACTATGCAACTTTTATGGTAGACTGTACACCAGCTATTCTCCATGGAGGTCTACCAAAAATGTTCCACAGTATGGCATTTAACATGTCTCCATGGAGGCAAGCAGATGACACCACCAGGCAAAGTTTCAGGTCAGATCTATGAAGAGGCAACCCCGCTCACAGCAAGGTATTTTTTAGCAATACAAACACTTGTAATAAAATTACACAAGATAGAGAAGTTTAATAATATACCATGGAAGATTACCAGCAAGCAATAAGTCTATGAAGACAGACAGGTAGCTCTCCACTAGAAAAGTTACATGGTGCACCTTTACAACCAAAACCTTAAAGCCATTATTTATGATTGTTCACCTTTCTGCACTTTGTCACACAACATGTACACCTCAGTCTTGCCAGTGCAGGGCCCTCGGTCCAGGTTTAATCTTGTAATCTTTAGTTGGGATGTGGTTGTAGCCTCTGTAAAATGCAAAACATACAAACAACAAAAGTTTAAGGATAAAACACATCAGAAAACAGTTTCAGGGGGCTTCATAATTAATTATTACTTTTGTCATAGATGGGCTTTGACACAACTGGTTTGAGGCAGTCCTTTTTGCCATCCTCCCACTCCAGCTCACATTGAAAGCATAAACGTACTGCATTCATGTCAATGTCTTCAATACCCCTCGAAAGGTCAGCTAAGAATTTTTAAAATGCACGGTTAGTTTGATAGTTATAGCACACTTACAGAATAGATCAAATACAGAGGACAATTACTTTGAAAGGGGTCAATATTCAGACTTCTCCTCTTTTGGAGCGATGCCTCCAACTCTTTCCTCCTCACACACTGAATACCAAGGTTGGCAAAACTGAAAATATGAATAAGTTTGATTAGAGAACAGAAAACATTGTGCAGAAAATGTCACAAGGTTGAAAGGTTGTTTACCTGTGTCTGCGGTTGACATGAGGATTAAATGTAACTACGCAGATCCCTGAACCGTGAGGACAGTCTTTTCCAACAAGGCAATGTGGGTGGGGCCGATGTGGGATGTCCTTAGTCACCAGAGAAACTGTAACCTTCACCTTCTTGATGTGATCAATAGGACCCTGAATCTAGACAACAACAACAAGTGAGCTTAATATAACAACAAAGATATATAACAAAATATACAAAAACTAGCAAACTGATGTAGAAGGATTATTTTTATTAAGTGCAAACAATATATGTATGTACAGTATCAAATGATACATCTGCTTAAATAAAATGATGATCTATGATCGCATGTGATTTTAAATTTTACTCTTATGTTTTTGATGAGTACTTGACACTTTAAAAATAAAGTAAAAACTGTACTTGAAGACATTATGTTTTTCTAGTATTTACTAATAAACTATCACATAGTTTGTATGTCAACAGCAATATTGATCTAAAATGACTTAATAGATACAGATCCATGTTCAAAATGGCTAGAGTCACTAGTAAGAGCTGTGGGCAAACTGAAATTGTTAAGGCATTCAAGCCTCAAATGCAAAAAAATGTATTATCACTCAGATAGACAGGAAAAATACAACTAATGCTGAGAGGAAATTAACATTATAACATGGGTAAAAGCTCATAATTCTGTGTAATTTGTCTCTTTAGTTGATCTCTGCTTTTTCATCCCATTTGTATCAAACCCCATACAGACTGTGGGCGTACCTCTATAGCAGGCTGAGTCTTGCTGGACTCTGAGCTGGACGCTCCCAGTATGCTCCCGGCTGACCGGCCCTCACACTCATAGCGGAACCTCATGCCCCGGTCTTTGGGCTCCTCCGCCACCACCAGAGTGGGCCTCTCCAGGACCCGCTCCAGCAGCTCTGTCCCAGGCAGTGAGCATGAGGGCGGGGTCGCCATCATGTCCCTGCTGGAACCACTTAAAGGCCGCACCAAGTTATACGCTGCCTAAAGGGAAACATGTTAAAATGTTTAAAAGGTATGAAGCAAGTTCTCTGTAAATGGAGTATCTTCTAAAATGATGGGCCTAGCTAAACTAAAATATAGTTTAGTTAGGCCCAAAATGTTTCATGTGGGAGGACACATGTGTCTCCCCATTATTGACTGTCAGTTTTCCGTTACACCACAAACCGTCTGTTTTTCCTGCTCTAGCTCATGTCAAAGACTTTTACTATATAAAAAACACTGTTTGTTTTCAACATAGTACTGTGACTACTATACATTGTTGTATAAGAGCCTACTATATAAGCATAGACAAACTTGAAGACACAAGTTGAAACAATAATCCAGTAGGGACATAATAAAAAAACAGTACCTCTAACCTGCTTTAGAAGGTTACAAACTTTGTTTCAGTCAGCCCCCAAGAAGACTCAGCAAAGCGCTGCTTCGTGCATAGGCGCCATTCTTGAGCTATGAGGTCATACTTCACACTATTCTCCTGAAACACTGATGCCTGAGCATATATGTTAGCTTTAAAGCCTGGAAGCTAAAGACAAGCTAGGCGGACTAAAACAGGAAATAGGAAGCTACTCTGACAAAATGTGAACTAGCCAATTGGAGAAGTGGAAAGAAAGAATGCAACCTTTAACCTCCAGTGGGTTTGGCTTGTAAACAAAAGGGGATGACAAACCGAAAGTAGGAGTCAAATTACAGCCTGCCTCTTAAGATTTTTTTTTCTTTTACTGTAGTTTTAAATCATGTTTAAGAACATGTTCACTACTACTAAAGCATGTTGAATCACATAACCCTATTATCATTCCCTTTTAATGAAACCTGTCTACTGAAACTACTACACCTCTCGTCACAGTAGCCACTGCTGACAGTAAACCATGTGTTCTGCAGTAAAGGCCAGACAACAGGCAAGATGGGTTCTTGCAAGTGCTACATATAAAAATCTTAGTTTAGATATAAAAGAGAAGGTAGTATTCACTGTCTGATGGCAGGTGTTAGAGGACTCCTAGTTTGCGAGTGCTACATACAAAAATATTAGTTTAAATGTACTCTGCAACAATAGTCCAGACAATGGACTGCTGTAGACAGCAGACAGAATACCAGTAGTTTCAAAATAGATTATTTAGTTAATTATTTTGTTTGTCAAGTGCGTGACCCGTTATTCCACTTGTGCTTTCCACCCTTATTATAGACCAAATATAATGGATGCTTTCCCCTGTGTAGGCCCATTTCACTGCTTTAACAATAAACATACACTCACTTGACATACAGTCCCTCTTGCTACCAGCCTGGGTTTACTGACATTGGTGCTGTGTGACTGGAGGTGGCTCCCAGAGGGAGGAGAGGGAGGTCTGGGAAGAGAGGGCATCGGCTGGTCCCTGTGCTCATTGATAATTTTGAAGAGAAGATCTGTTGGAAAATAGTTAAAATTAATATTAAATCACAAACAGTAATACCATTTGACAAAGTACTTACCAATGTCAGAGAGACTATGATCTATGGGCACAAAATCGAACTGGTTAGTACAAGGTCAAGGCAGTAAAAACAGACTAAAGATGTGCATGTGGACCTGTAAGCTGCTGGTCAGGAGGAGGAGCAGGTCTGGGCAGGGACAATGCCGGCTCTGCCTCCCAGGATAATTCATGCAAAGAATCTACAGAGAACAAAAACACATTAAAATTAATATGATAGCTGCAAAAAGTAGCCTAGATAAACAGACCACACTGTCCCTCGACTGCATAGGTACATTTTTGAAGGACCTAGTCGGCTTTATATTATTGTCATATCAGTGTAAAGAGGAGTTCAGTTTTTTCTTTTAGGCCCATTAAAATATATATAAACACATTTTACTAGGCCAACTGAACTCCTCTTTATACCAATATGACTAAATACAAAGGCTTCTAAAAGGCAGAAGCACAGACCTGTAGCCTGTTTTAAGTAAAGCAAAACTTGAGTGAACCTACCAGAAGTACCGTTGTAAATATCCATGCCTTTCATCACTTTTCATCTCAGACTTTGGCGACCCCGCAAAGCTTTTGAACCAAAGTGTCGATATTGTTGTTGGTATGATCTGCGCTGAGGGCTTCTTGAAAGGGGATCGACAGGGTATGACCATCGGTTTGACAGCTTTAGCGTGTGAACAAATGGAGAGATCGTGCTCCACTGTGACAGGCAGCAAACGGATGGAAATCCCCGCAGCGCCACGCCCCTCCCGGACTGTGAAAACCCCGCACGAACCAATCTGATAAGGTGGTACCAGGCACTAAACATGGATTTACGAGTTCGAGCTGAGCAGTGACCC
Source organism: Periophthalmodon schlosseri (assembly GCA_000787095.1). Taxonomy (NCBI): domain Eukaryota; kingdom Metazoa; phylum Chordata; class Actinopteri; order Gobiiformes; family Gobiidae; genus Periophthalmodon; species Periophthalmodon schlosseri. Next base: position 45,136 of record KN471987.1, on the reverse strand, counting down.
CTGCTGCTGACAAGTTAAGTTACAAATAAACGGGCGATTACAGGAAATGAAAAGTGAAACTAAAATGGGCTGAACTACAGGTAGAACCCACGTAAGCAACCAAATAAAAAGGTAACTTGAGGCAACTCAGAACGACCTCAGAAACACATACAAAGACGCATTTAAATCACACTTATTTTAATATAAACATGGATGTTCAAAATTTAATATGGACCGACATTAAACCCTTTTGGATTCAGGATTTACAGCACATAAAAACCAGACTAGTTCTTCAGAACAGTCCTGAATGTCCGCCACGTCCATCTTTCGTGGAGCAAGACAGTTTAAAAATAGGCCCTACCGTTTGAAGAGGGATTAAGACTTTCAAATTGTCTATAGCTTTTTGGCCAATTGTTAGTAGCCTAATCATTGTGAAAACTTCCCAGATTCAGGGTATATGTGACTGAACAAGTAAATGACAATATTAATATCTGCACTAACAAGGATGTTATTTTTGTTCAAGTTCTGAACATGAACCATTTATTTAAAAGAGTAGTATTATAAAAGGTAGTATTCACTGTCTGATGGCGGGTGTTAGAGAACTCCTAGTTTGTCTTGGCTCTGGACATTTCCAGTTTCTTCCAGTGCAACTTACCAAATGTGTGTGGAATGAAAAATATTCACAATTAATCTACATAAAGAACGTTTGCCCTTTGTCTCTTTCTTCCAAATATATAAAAGTGGTCAAACAGAAATCTTTGCCCTCTCGACCGCCATCCCAACACCACACCATCTCTCCTTTGAAATCATACAAACAACAGTACATCACATTTTACTTCACTTGAACTGCAAAAAGAGAGGGCTGGATGAGAACAGAAATAAAAAATGTATCAAGTCTACACAGATTATGATTCTCCGTGAATCAACACAGAAGCACTGGAAACAGCTGATCTGCTTTTTAATATTGGTGTCCTTGACTGCTATCAGCAACTACCCTCCTTGCCGTGTATAAGTCCTCGTCACTCCCAGTACTCTTGCCACAGGAGGCAGATCAAGTTGTAGTAATGCTTTAATCGTTCTTCTTCTCTCCATCTGATTTGTTGGTGATTGCTGTGGAGTCAGAGGATGTTACCTCTGCTGCGGTGTTGTTCTGGGAATGGTCCACTCCACTAGTGCCAAATTCATTTACTCTGTTGGGATCCACGCGATAGATCCAGCGCTGATACAAGTAAATGAAAAAGACAACATCTGCAGAACAACAAACATGTGAGCCAAGATAAAATGAACAATGAAACAATGGCAGGTGTATAATGCATACAACACAAGTTTCCATTAAGTCCTTATGAAATCAAATGTCAAATCAAATGAAAGATTTTCACACAAATTAATATTACCACTTGGCTTGCATTTCCATTGTGCTAAAACTGACAAATGACCCTCTACAAAAAGAATGCAAGTTGAGTAGTACCGTCTCTGAGGCATCCTATCCTGTACATCATGGGCATCTTGATGACAAAGGCAAACAGGTCATCAATGAAGGTATTGAGGGCTTTGTATGTGAGCATCCTCCATGGGAGGTGTGCCACAGATTTCATTTTGTAGTTGATGAAAAGTTGTGGCGTCATGGTGATAAAACCTAGGACAACAATCTCAGTCAATAGCAGCTAGTTTCCACAGAAGGCAATACACTGGACATATTTTAGCTAATGAGGTCTATTCATTCACAAAGCATACAACACAGAAATTTATTTTCAAATATGGTGTAAGTATGGATCTGACTGTAAAGCAAACTATTAACAGCACTTACCAAAAGTTAACAAGAATCCATAGAGCATACTGAGTACCCAGGAGTACCAGCCTTTGTGCTCTACATACAACAAACTGTAAACAGCATAGCAGCCGAACAGGGGATAAAGGAACCAGGACAAGTATTTAAATGCCATCTGGGGAAAAAGAATGAATTACTTCATTACATAGATCAAAGTAGAGAAAGAAAAAACTCATGACCTTACATCATCATAGATCTTGGTCGAAGACTCCACATATGTAGACTTGTCTGTGAAGACCAATTTTGGAATTACCCCAGCAATTTTGTTTTCTCTGTCCAACTGATAAGAAAAATGTGTAGATGAGTTTTTAGATAACTGGAATTATTTAGACATGACGTGCTCCATTATTTTAAAATGTCCGAAAGGCCACTTACTTTGACATCCATGACCTTGGTAATTTTCCATAGGTCAATGAGAAGGCCAATGAAGACGCTCACTTGAACAACAAAGTTGGTTTCATTGTCCAGGATGTACAACAGGACCACTAGTGACTGGAACACGCCAAAAATAATGGACCGCACAGACAAGCCTTCCAAGGACTGTCGACTGTTCCAAAACTGGATATCTGAAAGTTTTAAAAAATACAGTATAGTCACATTAGAATAATGATAAAGGTGATACAACGGACCAAGAGACCTTACCATTTTTAAAGGCTAAAAACTCAAAAATGCTGTGCACAATTGACACCACAATCGTCAGTCCAAGGAGATATGGGTTGGTCTCCAGAAGGGCCACCTTCATATAAAGTTAAAATACATTAAAAGTGATAAACTATCAAATCCTTCAAATGCACTTTTGTGTTTTTGCTATATTTAGAAATAAAAAATAAAAACCTTGACAGAGTCTTGATCTTCATCAGACTGCTCATATGTGTCTTCAGGGAGGAAGTTCCAAGGCGAGCGAGCATTCTGGGCTGCATATAACTGCCACCTCCATAGAGAGAGGGGACAGAAGGTCAGACGAAGGGGGAGCTTCGTCAGAGTCTCATTGATGGGATAGTAGTCCTTTTGGAGGTTCCAGTAGTCATTAAAGTAAACTATAGGGTAATAGTCACCACTGACAGCATCAAACTTAACATCTGAAAAATAGTAGTGTACACAAGTTGGTTACTCTGTAGACATAAACTGTACATCTCTACATGTCAGTCCTTACGTTGATCTAAAGGAGGAGGAACAGAGCCTTTGACCCAAGCGGTGTGGTCATCTACCATGTTAATAGTGAGATTGGGGTGCCAATGGGAAATTATCTCTACTGGTCCATGGCTCTCCGCCCGCTTAAAAACAAAAATACTTACTTACATTTAATACATTTAAGGAATTTATAATACACATAACATAATAGTAATGACCATGTTGATTAACAAAGAAATATATACCTTAATCATCTCAGGATCTGCCTCCGTCTCCCCCGTAAGCAAGTTCTTTGTCTTTAGAAACTTTCTTCGTTTGAACTTATTTAGCACTACAGAAGTACAAGTAGTTTAGATATTTGAAAGTAAAAGAAATCCTGATTTATTCAGTACATTTGAATACTATATGTAGATGCATAATTAAACAAATGCTTACTTCTTGATGCATGAACTGTTGCAAGTCTACGATACTGTCCCTTGCGTTTTGGGTCTGGATTGAATCCACTTTTAGTGAAGTATACGTGTATGTAGAGAGAGCCATTCTGCTGTACTTTCTGCACAAAAAGATAAATGTCAGACAGTGTTTCTGAAAGAATGGAACGGGCATTCACAGATAATGATCCACCAGCCTGGTTTTCAAAACATTTTCTAGAATGGTGTTTGGTATGAAAGCCAGACTGCAAAACTGTAGTCCGAAAAGGGAGTATGAACAAAAAAGAGAGGCTAAATTACTATTAGTCTTTAGAAAATTATATCCACAGAGACAAAACGGCTGTCGTTGGAAAAATTTATTGTAAACAAATGGCACTGATTCAATGTGTGCACTCGCTCCCTGAGAGTGACCTGAGACCACTGTAATACATATACCAGGCCTGAGTGTGGTGCTGTGACATTGCCACAGAAAGACATCAAAACAGAAGAGGAGATCTCATATGGCATGTGTAGCAAAATTGTAAATTGTAAAAAAAAAAAAAAAAAAGTATTTGAGTGTATGAATGTACAGAATGGATGTAAAATCTACAGAACAGATGAGGAGGGGGAACTTCTGTGATGTCATCATCTAAAAAAAGACATGGACAGGCCGTAATTGCAAAGACGCATTGAAATCTTGGCACTCTCTGAAGTGTTGTTTACAGACCCCTGGAATGCCCGCTCCGTGCAGATGATATTAGAGGAAACATTAGAGGAAATATCTTTGCGGATACTGGGTGGACAGGGCCTCAGTGTGGAATCAAACTCTGTACCTTTGGGATGTCCATCTCCTTATAGTTCTGATAGCAGCCATCTCCATCCTCTCCTGTGGTCCAGTCTCCATAGACCAGATCCCTGTGGAACCAGAACAGGGCATCTGTGTTGTTGAAGTCAGAGAAAACCTCCTCTTGGGAAACATAGACATACATGTCCTGCAGCCAGGTAAAGAAAGAGACAGGGAGAGATTAGGGGTAAAAAATTACGTATCAATGTGTAACAAAAGTTAACAAGTGAAATACCATGAGAGTGTCCTTGGCAAAGAGGTTTCTGCTGGGAACTCTTGGCGCCCCGGCTGGAGTGTTGGGGTCAGGAGTTGCTGGCCCTCGTCGAAACCAACTACTAATGGCCCATATTATAAAGATTCTGGAGAAATAAAAAGATTGTATCGTAAACAAGACCTGCACAGGGCAAAAACAACTGATCTTCAAATGTTTATGATCCATTTAGAACCAACTTAATTCACTTGGTTCCCTTGTTTATTTTCTGAAGAAGTACACAGTCTGCCTGTATCGCTAGATTTACTTGGGCTGTAAGAGCTTACTTATCATAACCAACCAATAAAGTTGTTCATGTGCTTGCATACAGTAGTAACATCTCCTCTGCCTAGAATTTTGGGTTGTTATTCAAGCATTAAAGCAGCAATACTGAATTTAAGGTGGAGGTATGTATTTAAATCTATTACTAGTTCCAAGCTCTCACAAATCCTTTGGCACAATATTCACATGCACAAAATTTAAAACAGCTTTTTCAGATGGGAGAAATGAAGCAGGGTGGACCAGCAAAGCGCAGTCAATCCTAGCACGGCTTACAGCTCTTACTTTCATGTTTCAATCAAATACTTGATTATAAAGATGAACACAGCGCAAGGGGGCTAATCCTTTCACAACGTTCACCAAGTAAGAAACACGGCACATATTTGTGTTAATATTTTTGTTAAATGAACATGAACATTTTAAACCAAAGACTCTGAACTGAAATAATAATGTTTTCTGTATATATATATATATCTATAGAAGGCAAGGCAAGGTGTGTCTCACCTAAAGAGGACTCCTTTTATGACTTGCCATGCGTTTGGCGCTTGCTGTGGCTGCTGTTGCTGTGGATCCTGTGCATTTGCCTGCACAGTCTGGCCATCTGTTGTTGTTGCACTGCCATTGGTACTGACCTAAAAGAAAGTGATAATTAAAGAAATACTGTAAGATGACACGATAGACAAGTTTCATAAAGACTAAAACAGCATTACTCTGTTCATTTAATAGGTTTTAGTTAATTAAGTATTTGTTCATTATTTTTGCCTAACCATCTGCATACCCAAAAAAACATAACTCATTTCTATTTTGGTAACACAATGGGAAGCATAGGCCAAGTCATGGGACTCACCCACTATCTAAACATCTAATCTCCTCTGTTGTCACCAACACAAGGGGACCATAAAGTGGGTTCAGAAACAAACAGTCACATCACAACCAATGCTATGCTCCATTTTCTGTTAACGCTGTAACTGCAGAGGCATTTCACAAGCTCACAAAACCTTGTTTAACTGGTGTTTATGTTGTTAAAGTTAATTATGTTAAATATTTAAATAGTCAAAAAATGAGTAATTAGTCTCAGTAAAATGCAAGCAGCTTGAAAATAATTATAAAAAGCAAAATGGATTTAAGGCCTCTTCGTTCGGTTACACGTTTTCAGTCAAGATAATGATTTACAGTTTATATGACTAAACAGAGATTAACAATTAACTACAATTTAGTTTGTAAGTTTTGCCCACCTGGATGTAAATGATATGTTAATAAAGAGCTTATTCATTTGAAGATTTTTAAAGATTACTCTTGGATATGAGAAGACTAGTCCATCTAAACAGGTTTAACCAAGCTGCTGTTATGGGTGATGAGTATACTGTCACAAAGAAACAGGACAGTCTACTAATCCAACATTTCCTCAAATCTCACTCAGTTAAACATTCTATAATCATGTTGACACAATTGTTGAAACGTTAATTACTGTCAATGAATTATCAAAACGATTGAAAAGACAGCTCAAGTTGGTTGAATCACGGAATCCACGAAGATGTTATTTAAATTAAGTGTTCAAAAGACCCAAAGGGTGACTCAGTAGTATTTGTTTAATGTAAAAATAATGATATATTAGGTATGACACTGCTTGATACTGGCCTCGTTTAAGCCTAAGGCCTTGGTAGCTTACTGACAACAAGCGCACATAAACTAGCCATTATCATAACATCGAACACGAACTGCAGACATGAAAGAAAGTTTGGTGCGTAAGGACTTTTTATACACATCTAGATGACAACTTCATTGCCTACATACGCCGGTAGCCGCAAGTATCTGTCCACATCGATGAGGGAAGCAGCGGGTCGTGTTGAAGAAAGCCCCTAAGAATAAAGACACCCCGCAAATTCCGTATTGTCTATGTACGTTTCTCTTTAAACAACAATGTGCAGATGCTACTTATGGCTGTAAAGTGCAGACAGTCACAGGACAATCATTCATATTACCTCGCCGTTGGTCACGGTAGCCTTGGTCGGCTCTGTCTCCTGCGTCGCCATCTTTCCTTGTCCCTGTCGCGCACACACTACACGGCCTTGGAAAACTGCGCGAGATTTCGCGAGAGGAAGACGTAAGCATGACGTGTTTTTATTTTATACATTTTGCTTATTATTCTGTTTTAGACAATAGTTTAGACAATTAAGATACATGGATTCCACTCCCATGGAATAAAGCATACAAATATCTTACAGAAAATCCTAATTGTTCCCTTAAAAAAACAACAACAAAACAATCCTAACATAAATACATATTTTCATATTTTAACTTTTATTCAAGTATGTATGAGGTGCATGCATGGGCTGCATGTAGTTTAGGTCAAAAAGGAAATTGAGCCAAGAAAAAAAAAATGTGACAGAACTTTAATTCCATGAAAAAAAAAACAAAAACATTTTGATTTTATACTGACTGATGTAGTTGACACAGTAGACACAAACTGAGTCTATACAGCTGACAATTCAGCACAGACAGTGTTACATTTCATCCAAACCATAATCTTCTTCAGGAAAATCTCCCACAGTCACACTCAGCGGCTTTACAAAAGCACCATATTTGTTTGGACATTCAAAGTAGCGTTTTCCATCCACACTGAAAAAAAAAAAAAAAATGAATATAACAAAGCAAAAATTACGTATTTAAGATAAATCCTCCTTTACCTTCCATCATTTTTCCCCAAGGGTTCATCATACTTCACACCCACCCAGTAGCCAGGCTTGAAATCTGTTGTGCCTAAAAACAAAGAATAATATAATTATGCCTTACCGATATATCGACTATCGAGACAATATGTGCTGATATAGAGCCAGACAACAAAGAAGCCAGATAACAAAGTTTGAAAGTTTTGATAAACACGGTGAGGAGGAATATGTAGTGGTCAGTATTTCCAACACCCTTACAATCAGTATCCGAAAATCCTGTACTTAGTGTTAAGTATGATGGCCCATAGAGTTCACACAAGAGTGTATGACATTATGAATGGCCACATGACATTGCAACAAAATGAAGGAAAGTCATGTTAAACACATTTAGCACTAACAGCACATTACATTACAATGTAAAATGATATCAACTACAGTGTCATTCATGGAATTATCAGTCTCTACATTGGTAAATTATACAGGTAACTACCAACATAAAGCTTTGGTCTTACTAGTGTTACGTCAAACACACTTACCAACAAACATGACTGAGCCAAGCTTGGTGGGCTGCCCAGGGACTTGCACCTTACACCGACTACCAACGCTAATAGCCTCTGCTGCACCTTTTTGTTCCTCTTCCCGAGCTGCAAGTTCAGCTTTCTTTTTGGTCATTTCTTCTTCATTGTAGTGCCCGACAGCGTGTTTCTTCATAAAGGACCTTACTGTGTCTAAAAGGGAATCAAAAGTTGTTTTCATGCATTTAACCATGGAAATACCCCGTGACTATTAAAAGACACCGATGAATTGACGCCATTATCGTTATGCATCTAGTTTTGATTAAGCCTACTTGTTCGTTTGTCATACTCTTCATCAGGAAGTTCGAACTTTTTTACTTTGGAAACATCACTGAAGTCTCCCAGAAGTCCTCCACTTCTATCAATAACCTGTGATAGAATCAGGGCATTCCATTTAAATTTTGTCTGGAAAATTATCATTAAATAAATCACAATAATGGTGATGTGACCATCATTACATTTAACTGAAATGATAAGTGTATTAAATCTGTGTAAAATTATAATTATAAATTATATATACAGTGGCTTGCAAAAGTATTCATACCCCTGGAACTTTTTCACATATTGTCACGTCACAACCACAAATTTAAATACATTTTCTTAGCATTTTATGTGAATGAGCAACACAAAATGTCACACAAGTGTGAAGTGGAAGGAAATATTTTACAAGATTTCCAAATTTTTTTTAAATAAAAAACTTAAAAGTGCAGCGTGCAAAAGTATTCAGCCCCCTTTTTCTTGTATGCAACCAATTGCTTTTAGAAGTTGCCTGATGATTTTGGAAAGATTGAATGTTGACCTGTGTGTAATGTTGTCTCAGTATAAATGCAGTTGTGCTGCGAAGGCCACAGAAGTTTGTTAAGAGCGTGTTGGGCAGCAAATCACAAAATGAAGTCAAAGGAGCACACCAAACAGGTCAGAGAAAAAGTTGTGGTTAAGCTTAAAGTAGGGCTTGGATATAAAAAGATTTCCCAAGCGCTGAACATCTCAAGGAGCACTGTTCAATCCATCATCCGGAAATGGAAAGAGTATGACACAACTGCAAACCTACCCAGACATGGCCGTCCAACAAAACTTACAGAAAGAACAAGAAGAGCACTCATCAGAGATGCAGCCAGGAAGCCCATGGTGACTCTAGAAGAGCTGCAGAGATCCACTAGGTCTTTATGGAAAAGTGGCAAGAAGTAAGCCATTGTTGAAAACCATCCATAAGAAGTCTCGTTTACAGTTCGCTAGAAGTCATTTGGAGGACACAGCAAACGTGGCAGAAGGTGCTCTGGTCTGATGAGACCAAAATCCAACTTTTTGGCCTAAAAGCCATGTGTGCTACGTGTGGAGGAAAACTAACACTGCACATCACTCTGAACACACCATCCCCACAGTCACACGGTGGTGGCAGCATCATGCTGTGGGGGTGCTTTTCTTCAGCTGGAACAGGGAAGGTGGTCAAAGTTGATGGGAAGATGGATGGAGCTAAATACAGGGCAATCTTGGAAGAAAACCTGTGGGAGTCTGCAAAAGACTTGAGACTGGGGCGGAGGTTCACCTTCCAGCAGGACAACAATCCTAAACATAAAGCCAAAGCGACAATGGAATGGTTTAAAGCAAAACATTCATGTGTTAGAATGGCCCAATCAAAGTCTGGACCTAAATCCAATTGAGAATCTGTGGCAAGATCTGAAAAGTGCAGTTCACAAATGGTCTCCATCAAATCTGACAGAGCTTGAACTGTTTTGCCAGGAAGAATGGGCAAAAATTTCAGTCTGTAGGTGTGCAAAGCTGGTGGAGACATACCCCAAAAGACTTGCAGCAAAAGGCGGTTCCACAAAGTATTGACTTGGTTGTTGAATACTTTTGCACGCTGCACTTTTCAGTATTGTATTATTTTTTTTTTTTTTTAATTTTCTTTCTACTTCACACTTTTACACCATTTTGTGTTACTTATTCATATAAAGTGAAAATTTAAAAAAAAAATTAAGTTTGTGGTTGACAAAATTTGAAAAAGTTTCGGGGGTATGAATACTTTTGAAAGCCACTATATATTTATTTATAAATAAATTTCATTCTTCAACTAAGAAAAGGTAAAAAGATTGCTTTGTTAGGCGGGGGGAAAAAAATGGCATTCAATTGTAAATATAGTGGTTAGATGATAAAGCTTACGTGTATCCTGCAGTCATCATCCACTGGAAACGAGCCCAGCAAAGCTTCGTTATCTTCAAGTTTCTGCAAAAACTCGTCTCTAACATTAAATAGCTCCAGCTCCATGCACGCGGCAGAGGCACCCACAATCATTTCCAGCTTTCCCTGAGAAAGAGCACAGTCAAATAAACACAGTAGCGAGTAGCAATGATTTAGAACACGTTACCTTTAATTCTGTTATAGTTATGCCTCTGTTAAATTTTCCTTTCGACGCAGAAGTTGAAATGGTGCTTGTGAGTCGCACATTTACAATTGGGTTGGTAATAATCACGCCACCGTCCATCGCGAAGGTGCAAGTACAGCTTGATTTCTGAAAATGACATGTTTAGTCAAACATGAAACCAAATGCTCAAAGCAAATATCACGTGTGTATCAAAAAAAATCAAGCATGTGTTGTGCATTTAGCTCGTTATAATAAACGAGCTCGCTTTAAAAACTTGCTATGATGCTATGTAGCAATTCACAGCATGCAATCACGTTGGACTGATTCTACGTTTAAAGGTTGCCGTAGTAACTTACAAATGTATGGATCTATCGATCGTTTTATCCCTATAAAGTAACTAATGCACTTCCACCAGTCAAATGCGAGTCAGGTCGATGAAAAAGCCATGGCAGCCAGTACAAAAAAACGATGGAAACCTTGTGCCTTGACCAGATGTACAAAAACAAAACCTCCAATTCCTGCTACGCCCAGATCTGGAACTTTCTACCCGCCCACTAGAGGCAAACCGCCAATCAAAGACCTACACTGGCGCTATCAACCAATGACGTGCGTATGTTGACAAATATGGGCGGAGACCTTTGTGACTGACACATTTGAAAACGAATCAGAATAATGTATAGACAAACTATAACCCAACACATCTAGGATTAGAAGATCCTTTATACTTGCTGCTATTTGGCCTTACAAGGATGAATACTAATATGTGTGTGTGTGTGTGTGTGTGTGTGTGTGTGTGTGTGTGTGTGTGTGTGTGTGTGTGTTTGTGTTTGTGTTTGTGTGTTGGGTTTATTTCTCGGGATAGGTTTGTAGATGTTTGTTTTGTTTTTTTTTTAATTCTTGTCTTCTATATGTAGGCTAGGCCCATGTTGACAGCTGAATTTCGCCTTGTGGGCATTTACCCATCTACTCTGTCTACATATTTTAAACTTTCATTTTGAGAGTGAAAATTTAGCCTAATTCTGCCAACTGGACAAAAGTTTTCTCCAATTGACTTTATTCAGTTTTCTTAGTGGAATGGAACCATGAACGACTGAAGGATTGCAGAAATTGTTTTGAATAATTGTACTTTTTAGTATTAACTCCAATTATGTTTTTAGGATGACCATTTTACACCTAGAAGATGACAATAAATAGTGGACACCACGACGGACTTTGAATCTATGGATTAGTCTGGCATTCGCCTTTCAGAGGTCCATTGTGGAAATACGTGTATGCAGACGAAATTTACAGTATTGCAACAAGATAATAGAAATAAAAATCTTAAAGCAAATCATGATATGATAAGGGCGTTGCAAGACTGTGCCCGCGTGCAGACTCTGCGGTTTGGTCCAGTGGCAGCCTGGGCGAGGGAGGGGAGAGAGGCGGAGGAACTACTGCAGGAAAAAAGTTAAAAGTAAAATGGCTTCCTTGTCTTTGGACTCTGAGGAACAATCACCAAAGACCAAAGACGAGCATACACCAGCACATGTCAAAGAAGAGGAAGATTTCGGCCGATCCGTTGCATCGGAAAAACAAAGTTTACAGAAGTCGGAGCTGAGCTTTTCCACTGACCAAGTGTCGTGTCTGTGCGAGGCCCTTCTGCAGGCGGGTAATGTGGATCGCCTGTGGAGATTTCTCTCCACGATTCATCCTTCGTCCGAGCTGCTACGTGGCAATGAGACCCTTCTCAAGGCCCAGGCTCTGGTGGCTTTCCACCGCGAAGAGTTCAAGGAGCTTTACGCCATTCTGGAAAGCCATGACTTTCACCCGTCTAACCATGGGTTCCTGCAGGACCTGTACCTGAAGGCTCGCTATAAAGAAGCAGAGAGGTCCCGGGGCCGCAGCCTGGGTGCTGTGGATAAGTACCGTCTCAGAAAGAAGTTTCCCTTGCCCAAAACAATATGGGATGGAGAGGAGACCGTGTACCTTCTCAAAGAGAAATCACGTAATGCACTAAAAGAATGCTATAAAAGCAACAGGTATCCGAGTCCGGACGAGAAGAAAAACCTGGCCAAAGTTACAGGATTATCTCTCAAACAAGTGAGCAACTGGTTCAAAAACCGTAGACAGAGGGATAGGACCCCGTCTGGGACACACAGCAAAAGGTAGGTTGGTTTCAAATTGTAACTATAATAACATTCTAACGAGCACTTGCAGCATAACTTCGAGCGCGTGAAAGACAACTGTGTAATTTGTTTTATCAAGGTGTCTCCTGTGCCACACACAGGTCTGCAGGAGCATGTTGCTTTGTTGTGAAATGTGAGCTTCAGGGCCAGGAAACTGGTCGCAGCCTTTTGGCTTATAGCAGGAAAATTACAATTACCAGAGCAACTACGTGTGGTCTTCTCCTAAAATTTCACAGCTTCAATGAAGGCTACACCAATTATATGCCATTACCCACAACAAATAAGCTTCTATGTCAAAAGTTAAGTTAGTTATGAACCTGGCCAGAACCAATGATGGGTCTCTAATCTATAGCAATAAAATGTATTTTTTGTAGTAATAATATTGCTTTTTTTTTTTTTTTTTTAACATTTTCAACGTTTAATTATCACGTCATTTCCTTTTAGTGAGTCTGATGGTAACCACAGCACAGAGGATGAAGCAAGTGCCATGGACGATGTCCCAGAGCAGTTAGAGGAGCCTTCGTCTATCATCTCTTTTTCTGCAGTTTCTGGTAACGCGGGAGGGCCGCTCATTCTGAATGGATCCAGTGGGTTTCTCACTGCTCCTCAGCCTATTCTCCTAAATGGGAATTCCCTTATTTCTGGTGCTGGAGGTGGAGTCCTCATCAATGGCTTAAACCTTGGGGACTGTCAAACTGTAACACTAAGTCCTGTTGCAGGGAACTCTTCTTTGATATTAGATGGTTCTCAGGTAATGACAAAACCAAATGTACAGCCACAGCATACACTAACAGTAGCAAAACAGGAGGATGAGCCTGATGTAGACAACAAGCCTGTCATTGTTGCCACAAATACAACACATGCCTCAAATCCACCATCAGTTATTTCTATGCCAATCAAGACGGACAGAGACACATTGGACTTCATCAGCATTCCTAAAGAAAGGCAGACCAAACCTAATATACTACGTCACCATACTGACTCTTCGTCTTTTTTAACATCTACACCCTTTTCATCCACTGTAAACAGTGCACCAAAGTTACTGTTAACACAAACAACCAAAAATCAGGAACTGATCACTCTTCCAGCATCTATAGCATCTGCAAGAACAGTCATTTCTTCATCTCTCTGCAGTCAGGAGGGCAACTTTGTTGTTTTTGCCACTACCAGCTCCACAATATCCGCCTCTAGCTCAGTCGTTTCGTCCACTCCCTCCACCTCTCAGGTCCTCTCTCTCCCCCAGGTAGTTCCTTCTATTCAAGGCATACCTGTCTCCCAGCTGGTACAACACTCTTCAGCCACTCAGGGGTCCCAGTGTCCTCAGTTGGTCCCCGTGTCTCCACTTTCACCTCCAACTTCACTGTTGCAAAGCACAATAACTGCAGACCACAGACTACATCAGCATGAGGCAGTGTCAACGCTGCCTGAAGTTGGTATAACCACAGTGTCCATTTCACAACATGCTACAAATCAGCTTTCACAGCAGTTAACTAGTCAACTGGTGGACCAGAGTGGTCCAATTACTGCAGTTGGAAAAATACAAGTTCCACAACTCCTTTCCATTTCTTCTCCAACACAAGTGTTTCCCACACCCAAAGGGGCTCATGCACAGTTGGTTTCTGTTTCACTGCCACAGCTGGTTCCAGTATCATCCATCCAAACATCTAACACAATCTCGTTTCCACAAGTAGTGCCTGCCACCCCATCACTGACTGTGTCTTCTGCTGGACCACCAGTACAGATTCTGGCATCTGGCCCCACTGCTCCTAGCCTAGGACAGGCCCCCCTAAGGATCAACACCATCAGCCCTATTCAAACAGTAGCTTCTCCAGCCAGTGTGGCTCCCAGTGTGCAGCTGTTAAACTCTGGGATCATTCAACTTCCTGCAACTCCACCAGGTACCTAAAACGTTCTATTGTATTGTTAATGTAGTCATTGATGGATAATTGTATGTTTCTTTTGTAGGCAACCTGCTCCTCAGTGGAAGTCCATTCTTGAGTGTCCAGCAAGGCAAGCTAATATTGAC
>KN471987.1:7023-30576 GCA_000787095.1 Periophthalmodon schlosseri | reverse complement strand
AACTTGCAGGTTTGTCCTCAAAACCAGAGGTTTCCCCTGTGTCCAGTAATGGTGTTGGCCCTTCAGTTGCTTCACAACCTTTAAGTATGCCAAGTTTAACTAGCAGTTTTACAACATCTGCCTTCACTACAAGCCAGACACCAATCCACTCTACTATGACATTAGAGCACCCACTTTCTACCACCCCCCAAAACGCCCTCACCCCAGAGAGCATGCTAACCCTGAGTCCCACATATAGTGGATTGACATCAAACGCACAACTGTCTCATTCTGCCTGGAGCCCAGCATCAAATCTGTCTCAGCTGTTTGATGTCCGTGGCAAAAGTGATCTCCATGTTGACCCGTCTTTGTTAGCAGGCCTGTCTGGAGGGGAATCCCTGCTTCTCGGGAGCCCTTCTCCTGAGCAGGGAATGGATACCAGGTCACCACTCGCTAGCTCAGAGGACATTGAAGGCGAGTCCAAAATTCTTACACAACTACAATCTGTGCCCGTTGATGATGATGATTTGGGTCTGTAGACCTTACTTCATCCTCAACAAAAATTTAGTTGGTGCCTGTAGAGTCAACCCTTCTGGTAACAGCATTATAATGCACTGCTCACTCAAAACTTTAGTGGCACTTTTAAGTTCTGAACTTAAATTTGTGGTGACCAAAATATAAAAATCACAGGATATTATGTACCTGTATGTATGTTTGCTGTGCATTAACCATTTTAATGTCAAAATGGGGAGAGCATAGATTTTTCCCACACCTGCATGATTATTATTTATGTTACTTGGGTGACCAATATGTTGACCCACCACATTGCTATTTTCTGTCAAGTAAATGCAAGGTTTTGGTACTACATAGGATAAAATGACTTCATAATCTTTGATGATGAAATCCTTTAGGAAACACAATGGTGCATTACAATTTGATGTTTGCAGTCTTGTTGATATTGCGATTTTCACAAGTGCCTTAAATTGTATTATAGGTTTGTATATTTTGCACATTGCATTTTTAGTGTTTACACTAAACTTCACATGGTTACAAAGGGCAGATTTTATACTGTATGTGTTTTTTTTTTTTTTTTTGCCAAAGCAGATTTTTTTTTACCTGTCCAAACCTGCCGATTTTTAGAAGTAGATGTTAATATGACAATTTTAATGTAAAGTACTGTATATGTTCAGAACTAAGGACCATTAACTTCAATTTCTTCATGTACTGCACATCAATCTAAATTGGTATCAGTACACAGCACTAATAAATTATAGATTAGCACAAAAAGGAAAAATGCTACATAGTAAAAATGCTCACCAAAGCGTTTTCAAATAGCCTGGGAACTCACAAACCCTGCTTTATATTTCCAGCTAATAATGCTAATGCAATCTCCTTATTCAATATGACTGTGTGCTTGTGTCTTGGCACAGTTCATATCTGGTCAATAATGGTACAAAATTATCATTATCATATTTAAAACGTTACAATATATATTTTTACAAGCTTGTTTATATTTGTGTATTCTATGTACTTTGTTTTTGAAGCATATGTCAATCAATTATGGTCTTACTGTCATGAGAAGGTCTGCATCGTGGCCAGTGTGAATTGTGATAGTTTTCCACTTCATCACAAATAAAGGGAAATGTATCCTATGAACTGTGAACGGCGTGCTAGGTGTCTGAGATGTAATGTACTGTACATTTCTTGCCAAAAGAGGAGGATGTTTGTAAGCACATGTTATGCACATTCTATTCAGTTTGTTCTTGCCAAAAACTCCAGTTTTAACCAAAGATAATGTTTGAACTTTTAAATTTTACTTTTGATAGTTTGAAATGAATTGTTTTTTATATACATGTTTAATTCATTATTCAAATTATATTTTTTATATTGGATATTGTAATAATAAACTACATACACCAACTACTGTTGTACATTCTGTTGTAGAGTGTTGATAGAAGTTGTATTGTTCTCACAATGTGATATCACATGGATTAATGAAAAGCTCATTTTGCCCTCTTGTGGTTAACCAACGACACAATTCTTCCCATTACAGGCATGCGCAACATTTCTGCTTGAGGAGAGCACAAAGTACTTCAAACCCTTGATTTGATTAACATATTGAAATAATCAAACGTGATTATTCAATTACAGGTTTTTATTTTTCTTTATTGCTTAATTGAATTTAGGCTTTGGGGCAGTGAAGTCCATAATGCAATGAGCATAAGGGTATACCCTGAGTAATGGCTGGCTTGTCAATGGATGAAATCCTTCATTTTTAAGAATGAACTTGTATAAAACATTCATAAAAATTGAAATGCCTGTAACTAGAATATTTATGCTCATGCAAAGTCACATGATTTAGATTTTAGGAGAAACGGTCTATTGTTTTGGTTAAGTTCAGCACTCCTTTTCTCAAAGTCTGATAATAATAATCATTACACTAATACAATCCCAAGTATTCTGCCAGGAAGACGGCAAGAATCTTTGTTAGGTTTTCAACAGTGGGGCGATGCATATTCTCCTCAGTGTCATCCAGTGTATGCCAAAACTGAGGGAAAGGTGTAGCAATGACGTGTAGCACGGGAACCCCTAGGTACAAAAGGGGATACTGTATACATTAGAGGCCTGTAAATAATCATGCTGATAATTTGATATAAACGCTATAACCAACCTCTGTGAAGAAAAGGGATATGGTCATCTTGAACAGGACCTAGATACACGTCTTTCCTGAAGTAAGCTTGTTCAGAAGGATGTGACGCCAGCAGACCCTGTCGATGGAGCCTCTTTTCTTTAAAAGATTGAACTGTTAGTGAACCAATAAGAAACTATTTTATATTCTAACTTCTAATGTTTACCTGCTGTAATAAGACGATCGAACCAACGTGCAGTGTTATCAAAGTGATTTACAATGAGGGGATTAGGGGCTCCAAGCAGATCCAGAAGCACAAAAAGATCCTATAAGTACAAAATAGTGTAAAATAAGTTAAAATACTATATACAGTAAGCAGGAGCCATTTTTTTTAAGATTTTGTTTATGTAAAAATTCTTGTACCAATTTACCAAAGTTTTTTATTCTAATTTCTTTATTTAGTACTGTTAAATTTTTCTGTAAATTTTTATAGTCATTTTTGGTAATTTGTTTAGCCTAACTTTTTATCATTCATGTCTTAGCACGTTTGGTTTTGTATTTCCTTTGATTTGGTTTAGTCCATGGGGCACCTACTGGATATAGTGGGCTATTACAGGTAGATCAATGAGCACTTGGACGGGCCTGTGGTTTTATCTAGTTAGGCAAGAGAGGCAGCAAGTAGGTCTGAAATCATGTAACCTCGTTGTTTGCCAGCCAACTTGGAAATAAACTCTGTGAAACTGTATTTCCAAATGAATATTGATTGTGTACTGTACAAACTACATACATATGGTGCATCCAAGTGATTGTTTGACTTCAGTTTGCTTATACTTATACATTTGTTTGTATTCTTTGGCAAATTGTCACCACAGAATATAATGAAGACAAATATTTTAACACAGACCAAAATATGTTATGTTTTAATTTTAAAAAAAGTATGGTCAGGTCTTGTTTGCATGAGTTACCGGTAACTGCCAGATAAATTTGGATGAAAGCAGACCCGTTCCTTACCACAGCTTGAAGCATCGTGGTGTGTGCAGGGCCCCAGGGGTGAGGTGTGGTGGCCATTTGTTCAGCCATGTACCGAGAGCCATAGAGTGAATCACTATCAGTCCATTCTTCAAACGATTCTTCACCATCAAAAAACACCAGCTGAAGTGTTACTGGGAGTTTCTGTGGTAGGAGAATGAACTACTATTAAAAACTGACAGTGTATTCAACAAAAGAAAGAAATAACTAAAGCCTGAATAATGAGAAATATAACACTGCCAGAATCAAATACAGAAAATCATATTTGTCTTTCACATTATAGAATGGAGACCCATTCAAGAATTTCAAAAAAGCTGAGAAAGTGCCCACACACCTGCTGTTTAAATGTTTTAAGTTGTGCATCTAACAATGTTGTAAGCTCCAGGATCATGGCACAAGGCACTGCTGAATCACTGGCACCCAGAAATACCCTCTTTGGGTCTCGCAGGTCTGAGGGAAGGGATTTAGAGTCATAGTGGCAGGCTAGTAGTAGTCTGCGAGGTGCTGCAGGGTCCAGTGTGGCCACAATGTTTGTGAAGGTCACCCGGCCACGTGGAGTTGGAGACTGGAAAGAGTCTAAATCAATACTCCAGCCTGCGGACAGTGAAGACAGTGTGGAGGTGATATGCTGGAAAGAGATCATTGAATGTGATTAATACATGGATCATCCAGTACTTCTATAAATAAAACATAGTCAAAATGTACACACACCTGCTGCACTGCCAGGCTGCCTGGTGTCCCAGGAAGTCTCTCTATGAGAATGGGCCTCAAATGGGTCTCCCATAAACGGTTTCCATCGACTTGAGAGGCCAGGTGCCGAATCTGAGCAGTGGAGCACTTACTTGGCTTATGAGACAACTACAGAATATAATAAGCAGACAATAAACAAAAGGATCACTAGGCACACATGTTGGTAATAGACAGGCTATGTGTGAGAAGACTGAGAACTGACAAGTAACAGCTGTTACAAAACAAGCATGTGATGTTCCCTTCCGACCAAGCAAAGACACAAAGAGGAAGAACGGAAATGAAGGAAAAACATGTGCACTTACTCTGTCTTTTATCCAGTCTGTTTCTGGAAAGCGGTTGGTAGAGTTCCCATCGATGGAGTTGTTGGATAAGAATACCTCCAGCACCATGGCCAGCACCAAGACCCCGATTAGACAGAGCAAGAGAACACGGACACGAGGCATCCACACGCGGTCACAGCCGGGTAAAGAGGGACTGCTACAGTCCTGCGGCGGAGGCTTGTATCGTCGGCTGTGCCGGGACATGACTTGACATATGACAGCTTGGTTGTGTGCTAAAAGCTACGTGTGCAATGCGTCGTGTTGCGAATAGGAGGAATTTAACAGCTATGCCAAAAAGAAGAGCTTCACAGTCTTTCCCCAGGTCTTCACTGTAACGATGTAATAACATTTACGTTACCTTCTGAGGTTTGTAACTCATGAGACGATTAGCCAGTAGTCATTTTGAATCGTAGGGTGCCCCACACACCATACTATTATAAATACAGATAAATAGATTACCAAACTCTAAAGGACCCATAAAAGCTCACATATTCACATTCTAACAAGTTGAATGCACACGGTGGGAGAAGCCATGGATGTAAACTTCCATGAGAACTACACTGAATCGTGGTTCATCGTTTTTATGTTGCGCATTCTTTGGGATTTACTGCGACCTACAGCCGCGGAGTCCAAACGACAGACGTGGTGTTACAAGATCCATAAGTCAAGTTATCTCCGCATATTTTTTACAGGATAAATAAAATGTAGTTATAAGTAATTACAAGCTAGAAAAACAAACACCGGTGACCCACTTTTTCACAATCTCACTGGATCCCGCCCTCAGCACCACACTCTTCCCCGCCAGATTTTGGTTGACGTGATATCCAGCGGAAAAGGACGTCATCTCTGGTTGCATATCATTGGTCTAATAATACAAAGTCCTGCATTTTCTTATCACCGATTGGTCAACGGAGGCGTCAATTACCGTTTCACAACACTTCCCTAAACGTACAAATAGCGTGTTAGCGGGGTTTTTAGGTTTATTCGCGCTTTCTTTCTCTGGGGCGCTGTGGTCTGAGGTGGTAACTCCGCTCTGTCTGCGGATAAGTTGGATTTTGTATCTGTGGAGGAGCTGCATCACGCTTGGACAACATGCATGTCATCAAAAGAGGTCTGTTTTCTTTAGCATTGAATAGCATCCGCATCTAATGCTTGTAGTCGTGTTAATATAGATTACTCAAGATTCATCAATATAGAAAGTCCAAATTGAAAAAGTGTATTTCGTCTCCTTTTAAAAAGTGATTGCTGGAACCACAGAGATTTTGTTAGCACTGAAGGTAAACTGTTGCAATTTGCGCAGTTTTAGCATGTCACCGTGAGCTAGTCTGTCCGCGCCGTGCCAACTGCTTCAATTGGCGCCAAACTCTCTGGTGCTTTGTTTTGTTTTCCTTTTTCGTACTTGTGTCCCAATTATTGACAGGTTTTACTTGTTTGGTTATACATTATGTATAACCAAATAAGGATTTCTATATACCCCCCCCACACACACCTAGTACTGTCCACTGGATTTATTATGTACTGCTGCTCATCTTTGTCAGGAGGGCCTGGATTTTATTTTATTCAGATCTACTGAATAAACGAACCAACGTTAGTTTCCATCTGTCATTTATAATTTAAACATGAATATATGGCACAACCTAGCTTGAGAGATGTTTTACAATAAATTTATCAAAATATCCATCCATTCAAAATGAGGAGGCAAACTATTTATAGGTTTATTGTTTTAATGGCTTTGCCAATCTTGTCGTTTTTCAGATGGACGCCAGGAGCGCGTCATGTTTGATAAAATCACCTCTCGAATCCAGAAGCTCTGTTATGGGCTCAATGCAGAGTTTGTGGACCCCACACAAATCACGATGAAGGTGATCCAAGGTCTGTACAGCGGAGTGACCACTGTGGAGTTGGACACACTTGCTGCAGAGATTGCTGCCACACTGACCACGAAGCACCCAGATTATGCCATCCTGGCTGCACGGATTGCTGTGTCCAACCTCCATAAAGAGACCAAGAAGGTGTTCAGTGATGTCATGGAGGATCTGTTCCACTATGTCAATCCTTTAAATAAGCGCCACTCCCCCATGATCTCCCAAGAGACCCTAGATATTGTCCTTGCAAACAAAGACCGCCTCAACTCTGCTATAATTTATGATAGGGATTTTTCTTACAATTTCTTTGGCTTTAAGACATTAGAGCGCTCCTACCTGCTGAAAATCAATGGTAAAGTGGCTGAGCGCCCACAGCACATGCTCATGAGAGTAGCTGTTGGAATCCACAACACTGATATAGATGCAGCCATTGAGACCTACAACCTGCTGTCTGAGAAGTGGTTCACTCATGCCTCTCCCACTCTGTTCAACGCAGGCACCAATAGACCCCAGCTCTCCAGCTGCTTCCTGCTGGCCATGAAGGATGACAGCATTGATGGCATTTATGATACACTCAAACAATGTGCTCTCATCTCTAAATCTGCAGGAGGGATTGGTGTAGCAGTTAGCTGTATTAGATCAACAGGTAGTTACATTGCTGGAACAAATGGTAACTCAAATGGCCTTGTGCCGATGCTGAGAGTGTACAACAACACCGCACGCTACGTGGACCAAGGTGGCAATAAACGACCGGGTGCTTTTGCCATATACCTGGAGCCATGGCACTTTGATGTGTTTGACTTCCTTGAGCTGAAGAAGAACACTGGTAAAGAGGAGCAGAGGGCACGAGACCTCTTCTATGCCCTATGGATCCCTGATCTGTTCATGAAGAGGGTGGAAAACAACCAGGACTGGTCTCTGATGTGCCCCAGTGAGTGCCCTGGGTTGGATGAGTGTTGGGGGGAGGAGTTTGAGAAGCTCTACACTCAATATGAACAGGAGGGTAGAGTGAAGCGGGTGGTCAAGGCTCAGCAGTTGTGGTATGCCATCATCGAGTCTCAGACAGAAACAGGAACACCTTACATGTTGTACAAAGATGCCTGTAACAGGAAGAGTAACCAGCAGAATTTGGGCACCATCAAATGCAGTAACTTGTGCACTGAGATTGTGGAGTATACAAGCAAAGATGAAGTGGCCGTCTGTAACTTGGCCTCCATTGCTCTCAACATGTATGTTACTCCGGAACGCACCTTTGACTTCAAAAAGCTTGCCTCGGTCACTAAAGTAATTGTAAGAAACCTCAACAAGATCATTGACATTAACTACTACCCAGTTCCTGAAGCAGAGAATTCAAACAAGCGCCACAGGCCAATCGGGATTGGTGTGCAGGGTCTTGCAGATGCCTTCATCCTCATGCGTTATCCATTTGAAAGCCCTGAAGCCCAGCTGCTGAATATCCAGATCTTTGAGACCATCTACTATGCTGCCCTGGAGGCAAGCTGGGAGTTGGCAGAAAAAGATGGGCCTTATGAGACATACCCAGGCTCTCCAGTGAGTAGAGGCATTCTGCAGTATGACATGTGGGAAAAGGTGCCCACTGAGCTCTGGGACTGGAAGCTGCTTAAGGAGAAGATTGCTAAACACGGTGTGAGAAACAGTCTGTTGTTGGCCCCCATGCCCACAGCCTCCACAGCACAAATACTCGGCAACAATGAGTCCATCGAAGCCTACACCAGCAACATCTACACACGTAGAGTCCTCTCTGGAGAGTTTCAGATTGTAAACCCACATCTGCTGAAGGACCTCACTGAACGGGGGCTGTGGAACGAGGAGATGAAGAATAAGATCATTGCTCAAAATGGATCCATACAGGTAATCTTTCATAAACTATAATCTTTTGTAACCATATCTAGCTTTGAGTTTTAATGTGAAAATTTTCTCCACAACAGGATATTTCTGAAATCCCAGATGATTTAAAACAGTTGTATAAAACTGTTTGGGAAATATCACAGAAGACTGTACTCAAGATGGCTGCCGACCGCGGTGCTTACATTGACCAAAGCCAGTCCCTAAATATTCATATTGCAGAGCCAAACTATGGCAAATTGACCAGCATGCACTTTTATGGTTGGAAGCAGGTGAGGAAAAATGTGTGCAAAGTAAAATGGAAAAACTTAAATGACAGCCAAAGTAATGTTTTTTTGTGTTCCAGGGTCTAAAGACTGGGATGTATTATCTGCGTACCAAGCCAGCGGCCAACCCCATCCAGTTTACTCTGAACAAAGAGAAGCTGAAGGAAATGCAGCCCACCAAAAGGTCCGAGCAGGAGCTGAAGGAGCTAAACACTGCGGCCATGGTGTGTTCACTGGAGAACAAGGATGAGTGCCTCATGTGTGGGTCATAGGCTCTCTGGGCCATTATTCACTGTCACACATTACTGTATGCACTAAGAAGAATCTTAATACTTATTTGAATGGCAAGATGCATTTTGTACATTAATAAATAATTTTTTTTAAGCTTTGAAAACTTTTCCTTCTATTAATTTAAGTTGCAAGGTAATTTTAATGGATGCTTTATACTATAAAACAGTGTTTAAGGAATTCTGCATGATGCAATGCAAATGAGGATCTCTGATGGACTAGATGATGTCTGGCAAGTGAAGCAATACACGTGAAGCAGTGTTCAAAAGTTAATTTTATAAAATAAAAAGCAGATTTACAGTTTAAATGTACACTTATTACAACCCAAATAAATTGTCATTGCATCTGATATAAAATGCAGTCAACATTTAGAGCTCAGCAAGAACAGTACCCTCTTCACAAATTTGCAACATTGGCCAACAGGTTAAAATAAATTATCAAAATATTTACTAGCTATTAACATCCTACTTGTACAATACCATTAACCACAATGCAATGATTGGTTTAATGAGTCATTGTGTATGCTATAAATATCTTAAAATTACAACAACGTATTGAGCCCCTTTACACAAATTACGTTAAAAAGTAAGACTTAAATCACAACTGAGGTGTGGGGATAAGACTGAACTACTGTTACGGAGATATGGAGCTGTATGTCCAGCTTTCTCTTAAAGCACTTGTTCCCTATTCAACCAAAACACAGTCACATTTGTATTATGTATTGACAGCTTATCTCGAGGAACCTGAGAGTTGGGGAAGTTTGAATAAAACAGTTCCAGTCAGACCAGGGAGTTGTGGTGCTCCACAAGTACAGAACAAGGCAAAATTCAGTACAATTATTTAGTGATATTTACGGAAGTACAGCTGTGAAATCGATTTTTGCACCAACTGCAAAAATATCCAGTCACCACCAGCAAATGGAAAAAACAAGTATTAAAAATAGATTTTATACACATTATAATTAGGCAGGCTAGGAGTATAAATAGTTCTGTTTAGGTACAAATTGGTATGATAAAAGCTTCAGTGTTGACGGGTTTCGTGTAAAAATGTTATACTAGTTAAAAGGAGAATATTTTATTGATGTGTATGAAAATACAGCATTTTCCTGCTCCGTACCATGGCTTGATTTCACATCAGTGGACCGCTCTCATCCATGTAAACAAAAACAGAATGCCATGGGCTAATAAGAAATTTACAATAACTTTTCATTTATTCTCATACTAACTCTTCCATGTCTCACACAGTTAGACAAAAGACAGATGCACAATCACTTGTGCAGTAATGCTTCGGAGTATTTAAAGTACCCTCAGTCTCACATAGACAACAAGGGACCTTTTTGACAGTATTGGTTGTTTCCAGTCGTACCAGTCACATTTTATCTGCAGTAGGCCGCTTGTAGTGCATTATGGGATATGTGGTTTGTAAAGTCTTTTTTTGGCTGATTAGAAACAGTATTAGGCCTCCAGGAAAAGTAATGTCTCTGGTCGTACTCTTATTGGTGTCCTTGTGGCATAGCTTTATATCACAAGACTTGAGTTTCTTTTTAGAAAATAATGCGGCTCAGACAACTGGGATATAGTCTCTATGAGGGTCTTTAAGGCAGTCCAGTCAAATCTGAGGTTGTGACAACATTGCCACTAAGTGTGCAAGAACCCATGAGCAAAATGTGGACCAGAAACATTTTGCCATGTCCCATGCATACACTTTTTCCTGTGCAGCGGTTCACTCCCTTTGTGAGTCTGTTTCATGTTCTACAGTGTGCCCTTCATGCTCACTTTCCACCTTATTGAGGTTGGTAAAAAGCAAGCTGAATTTCCGCAGTTGCTCACTGGCTGTGTGACTTTCCTCTTGCAGGCGCTGGTTGTTTTCTCTCAGATTTGCCATCTCTGCCAGCAGGACAACTTTATCCTGCTTCTCCTGCAGCACAAGGTCAATGGTAAAATTGTTATGATAAACTATGATTGGAAACTTTCAGTTTAGGACAAACTTACTCTCTCCAGATCGTTGTTAAGTTGTTTCAACATCACTTCCAGGTGGAAGAGCCGTCCAGACAAATCATTTTGCGTTTCGTCTCTGGTGACAGAGATTTAGTTCAATTCACTGAAATGTGATATTTCAAATAGAGACATCTGTGTAACCTCATGGTCATCCAGATGGGATGCATAGCACCTGGACCAAATGTTTGCGGTTTATTATAAAACTTGGTCCAGTTGACTTAATGCAACCTTGTTTTGCTATAAAGTAGACTTACCCACTGAAGGTTGGAGTTGTCCGTGGAGTCTGAGGAGTCTGAAACGGGACCGGACTACTGGCCGGTCTCAAATCTGGACCAACCAAAGGCTCATTCAGTGAAAAGAGAGACACGGCTCTTTGTGCTGTCACAAAAAAGTGACTTTGGTTTTATAATGTTTGAATTTGAGGCATTCTCATTGGTGAGGCACAGTGAACATGTAGTACACACTTACCTTCATAGGCTTTAGCAGCATTCACCAAACTGGACCACTCTAGCCCACAGGCTGTGTCGGGCAGAGGCATCAGGCCAGGGTCTAGCCTTCTCAGAGGGGGAACCTTGTCTCTCACTTCAGAGAGCGACAGTTCCGACGCTGACAGAGGGACTGCACACAGACAAAAATATTAGTAGAAATATAAAAGCCACTTTATACACCTTAATCTTTGTACGGTAAACATACCCTTCTTATTCTGAAGTTGGCTGGAGTGGTTGTTGGAGGAGGCTTGTCTGCGTGTGGGTAGAGTACAGGTGAAGAGCACATCAGTGGGTGCACTCTGATTCTCAGAGTTGGCAAAGCTAGCGTCTCTGCGTCCACTGCACAGTGACTCATCGGAGAAGGTACGCTGCAGTGTACATCTGGGAGACTGAAAGACAGGAGACCAGTGACTTTTTCTGTTAACATTTGAAATGACAGATCATATATTATTGTCATTCTCACAGTTTCTCTCTCTGGAGCTTCTCCAGGGTTATCCATTATAATGAGTTTCTTCAAGTCATCTTCTATTGTACTCTTATATGTTCGTCTTGGAGATCGCAAATCCCTCAATGATGCGCGCAATCGCGGCTGACCAAATACATTCTTTGAGTTTGTGTCAACTTGTCTGGAGACAGAGAGGCAATGAAAAGTCAATGTTCATACATCAGTATATAGTACAGAGAAGATATAGGTCTCAATTTACTTTTTTTCAGAAGTGGAGTCCTCCACCTGCCAGGTTGCAGGCCTACTTTTCCCATATGAAGACTTTGGAGCAGAGGTAGACAGAAGGGTGGAGCTGTGTTGAGCTGAAGTTGGTGTTGTGGTAGCAGCTCGCACAGGCCGCGTCTTCTCTGCTGCTGGAGTCTTGTAACCCTGAGGAGTGTAGGCCCTGAATGGAAAACAATATTTTTCATCTCAAATTCACCAAAAGCATAAGGACAAGAACATCTGCCAGAGAAAAAAATCATAGTCAGGTTTACTGCCAATTGTCAGAAGTAGTTATGATTTTGGTAAGAGACAAAACTGTTGCTGTAAATGCAGAGTAAAGTAGTGCAGCAGCACAGGATCTCTTTGGCTCATCAGTAGTAGGATTAAGTGGTTTTAATCCCTGATGTATCCGATGTGAATACATAAGGATTATACATATCTGATTGATATGTTATTTTAATTACTTTCTTCTGGAGATAGTAATTACAGTGTCATAAATTCAGAATAATAATTTTACCTTGGTTTATACATGTCCCTTTTCTCAACACTCGAGCCTGGAGGTGGAAAGGTCCT
Organism: Periophthalmodon schlosseri; assembly: GCA_000787095.1. Taxonomy (NCBI): domain Eukaryota; kingdom Metazoa; phylum Chordata; class Actinopteri; order Gobiiformes; family Gobiidae; genus Periophthalmodon; species Periophthalmodon schlosseri. The sequence continues at coordinate 17,817 of KN471987.1, read as the reverse complement.
TGTGCGATAGCCTTTGGGTGATGACTCCCTCCTCTTGCTCTCCCCCGTGCCGCTGCCCCGTCCCACCGAAAGCTCTTGGATGGCATTATAGGTGGCTGAGCTGTGCATTGCTTTATGTGGATGGTTGTTGGGCATGCTCCCGTGTAGACTGTTATTGTAGTGTGTGGAAGCGTCGATGCCACTGTCATTGGAGCCCCCCTTGTTTAAGTCTGGGTCAGTCTCAGATGGGTCAACTCCTCTCTCTCCAGCTCCATCAAACCAGCGCTCGTCACTGTGATTACTGGAGGCATTACTGGACAGTGTGTTACTGCTGGAGTGGCTGGAGTATTGAATCTCTCCCTGTAAAAATGGCAAATTTTAAGCAAAGTCATCTTCAAAAATCTATTTAAAATGGATATAGCGAAAGAGGAGGCCATACTGACCTTAGAGTGTCTGTTTGGAGAGTCTTTCACAGCAGCATCCTGCCTCAGTCTTCTCTGCCCCGCACCAAGCTGACTACGGGACGAAGAGGATGGGACATGCCAGAGAGGCTCTATACACAAAACACAGACCCACAGGATTAACGCAAATTACACCAAACCTCCACAGTTGGCAAAGAGGATTAAATACTTATGGCACATTTTAACTCTAGCGTCCCCCACCAACAAACACACAATTACACTCAACTATCTCTACATGTAATCACTCAGAGCAAAATCCATGAACTGAACCTGTTTTACAGCGCTCCATGGTGCTCTCCTGACTGGTGAAGCCAGATTCACTGGAGTTGATGTCCACACTAAAATGAGGCTCAAAAGGCAGAGCCCGAGGTACTGTTCCAAATCTGATAAGAAAAAAATGTTGACATAAGTCACACGAACTATATCTATCAAATACAAACATGATGGGGAATACAGTTGAAGTTTACATATACTATATAAAAAGACACATATCCTTTTTGTTCCTCACTGTCCGACATGAAATTAGACTCAACTTTTCCTGTTTTAGATCAATTAGGATTACCAAAATTATTTCTATTTGCTAAATGCCATACATGCATACATTCCATTAGTATTTGGTACTATTGCCTTTAAACTGTATGACTTGGGTCAAACGTTTTAGATATCCTTCCACAAGCTTCTCACAATAGTAGAATTTTGGCCCATTCCTCCTGACAGAACTGGTGTAACTGAACTAAGTTTGTAGGCCACCTTACTTGCACATGCCTTTTCAGGTCTTCCCATAAATTTTCAATAGGATTGAGATCAGGACTTTGTGATGGCCACTCCAAAATATTGACTTTGTTATCCTTAAGCCACTTTGTAACCAGTTTGGCAGTATGCTTTAACTTCCTGGATGATGTCTTGAAATGCTGCTTCAGTATTTCTACATAATGTTCTTTCTTCACGATGCCATCTATTTTGGGAAGTGCACCAGTCCCTCCTGCAGCAAAACAACCGCACAACATGATGCTGCCACCCCCGTATTTCACAGTTGGGATGGTGTTGGGTGGGTTTTTCCTCCAAACATAACGATGCTCATTATGGACAGTTCAATTTTACTTTTGTCAGACCACAGGACATGTCTCCAAAAATTAAGATCTTTGTCCTTGTGTGAATTTGCAGACTGTAATCTGGCTTTTTTATGTTTCTTTTGTGAGTGGCTTTTCAGCCCATGTCGATGCAGTACTCGTTTCACTGTGGACACACTGTTATCAGCTTCAGCTGCATCTTCACAAGGTCTTTTGTTTTTGCTCTTGGATTGATATGCACATTTTGCACCAAAGCACGTTCATCTCTGGGACACAGAACCCGTCTCCTTCCTGAGCTGTATGATGGCCAGACATTCCCATGGTGTTTATACTTGAGTATAATTGTTTGAACAGAGAACGGGGCAACCTTCAGGCATCTGTAAATTCACCCAAGGAGTTCAATTTTACTTTTGTCAGACCACAGGACATGTCTCCAAAAATTAAGATCTTTGTCCTTGTGTGAATTTGCAGACTGTAATCTGGCTTTTTTATGTTTCTTTTGTGAGTGGCTTTTCAGCCCATGTCGATGCAGTACTCGTTTCACTGTGGACACACTGTTATCAGCTTCAGCTGCATCTTCACAAGGTCTTTTGTTTTTGCTCTTGGATTGATATGCACATTTTGCACCAAAGCACGTTCATCTCTGGGACACAGAACCCGTCTCCTTCCTGAGCTGTATGATGGCCAGACATTCCCATGGTGTTTATACTTGAGTATAATTGTTTGAACAGATGAACGTGGCACCTTCAGGCATCTGTAAATTGCACCCAAGGATGAACTAGATGTGTGCAAGTCCACAATTCTCTTCCTGATATCTTGGCTGATTTCTTATGACTTTCCCATGATGTTACACAAAGAAGCAGTGTGTTTCAGGTGTGTCATCCACGGGTGTGTCTCTAACTCAAATGTTGTCAGTAAACCTATCAGAGGCTTCCAAAGACATGACATCATCATCTGGGTTTTCCCAAATTGTTTAAACGCATAGTAATCTTACTATATGTAAATTTCTGACTTTGAAGAAAGTAATGAAAAATTGTCTTTAAAAAATCCTTCACTCATTATTCTAGCATTTAGCAAATCTAAATAATTGTGGTAATCCTAATTGACCTAAAACAGGAAAAGTTTAGTCTGATTTCATGTCAGAGTGAAATAGTGTATGTGTGTATGATAGTGTTATATAGTGTATGTAAACATCTGGTCTCAGCTGTATGTCTTGATGAATAAAACATTTTCTGAAGGTGGAACTAAATCGTATTGGCTGTCAGGAAGAGACACCCACACAACCGATCTTTTATTCCACTGTCTCAAAATCAAAATCTTTAGACAAATGCAAGATTTAAAATATTAAAATTTTGCCTAGGAGACATCCCCCTCCAAAATTCCATATTCCCCTGCCCTAGCCTTAAGATATAGATTAGGCTTGTATGTGTTACAGACAAAAGAATATGATTCTTCAAATAATAGTTCAAGTAAATTGGTGTTTTTTATGTGAATGGCCAGCAGTATTAATGCACACCCACCTGTCAGGGGAAGGCTTGTAGCGTACAAATGGTCCAGGTGTGATTCCTGGGTGTGCCAGTGAGGAGAGGCCAGAGGAGGGGGAAGAAAAACTGGCTGAAGGATTTCTGTATGGTAACATCCGGTCACCTCCGACAGGTGACAGGCAGTAGTGGTTTTCTGGGTAGCTTACTGGCCTTGAGAGGCAAAAAGCAGACCAAGGTTTAACCAGAGGATAACATTTATTCAAACTGGAAACGTGAGGGTGGTGAATTTGACTATAAATATACTGAGCTATGATTTATTTACTAACCGAAAATACACTGGCATTTTTAATTACCTCTTAGGATTGGTGTGCTGAGGCTCCCTATATGGGATGGGTATCATTGCCTTGTGTTGTCGTGGTAACGCTGAAGGTGGGGGTCCCATGGGAGTCCAGCGCTGTGCATTTGGTGTGCTTTGGAAACCTGTGGGAATGGGTGGGCTATCCCACCGCCACATGGGTCGAGGGGAGGGTCGGTACCCAGCTGCCAGGGGCTCAGGTTCTGGTTTCTGTTCCATGGTCTTTATCTCATACTCCTCAGTGCAGCCCCTGACAAAACATTCAGTTCATTATAAATTAAAGAATGACAAACTAGCTGTTATTATTACTTTGAACTCAAGCTTCAACAAATATCCAAGACATTTCTACATTGTATGCTTGAATACAATACAATGCTCTCATAACATACATTTTATTTTATATTTCACAGCTCACAAAACTATATATGCACAGATTCTTCTCCTAAACCTTATCCATCTACAGTATATTCATTAAGTTCAATAACAGATATAATCACACAGGTCAACTAAACATGTTGGTGATCAAAGGGAAAAAAGTAAAAACAAACACACATTCAGTATTACATGACAGTATTATCCCTTTGCCTTCTATGACGCAATAATATTATGGCATTCAGTCGCATTAATTATGAAGTGCAAACAGCAGGTACTGCTCATAACCTTATTAAATGTAAGACTGTAATATGAGAATAAAAGCATTGTGCTGTACAAGGCAAACAAATTGGGGTGGGCAAAAAAGACAAACCAGATGGCTGACAGGAACAGTTGCTGCCCAGGCAGACAAAAATGTGAAATGCAACGTTAATAAGAAAGATTGTAGAAATTTGACATCAACCATAGCACAAAACATTTCTGAATAAAATGTTGTTTGCAAAATAAAATAGCTTGACAGTACACAAGGCATGCATACTTAACTACAATGCAAATTTGCAAAATTAATAGATTTTGCTACTTGCACCTGACAAGTGGAACACACAAGTGGAGATGTCCAGCATCATGTCGTTGTTTAAAATGGCCAAAATGATACACAAGATTAATCCCATATTCTCTGGTGCAGTATTATCCATTGCAATTGCCCACAACTGAAGCAGCATAAATAGGAAACACACTAACAACTCTTTCACTCTTCCACCCACATCTTTCAGTCTCGTGGTGCTGAGACACATCCTCCTCACAGAGCACTCCTCTTCCTAACTATATGCTCCAGCCATCCCCTCCATCTTATTCCCCCTTTTTACCATTTTTCTTCTGTATAACACAATTATATATATATTTTTGTGTAGATATAATGCAATGTGCTTCCCTGTCACACAAAGGAAAACAAGTCAAAGTGAGAGAGAGAGAGAATGCAGAGAACAATAGTTGGCATTCATGTTACATCACAACATTCTTGAATTTTAGTTTAAAAATGCTGTTAAACTGTAAAATCTGATGTTTTGTTCTAGTTTATCGTCTCTCTCAAGAGAAACTAATTAAAATAAAATTATGTTTTTCATAATAGCTTAAAAATGTGGTGGTATTACTAAAACACAAGCATTATTGTTGCCTGTTGAATGGACCGAGTTTTATATGGCAAGTTTGTAAACGTAATCCTAAACAAATAATGATAAGGTTTAACGTTTGAGGATTTTCTGTTTGGATCACTCCTTCAAAAATGGTCATAGTTATAGAGGCCCCACCTCCATCTAAAATTATGATGCCATCAAATTCTACAATGTGAATGTGTTCAATACAAGACTTATCAGCTTCTCTACTGTAAGCCCATGGTGTGGTCTGCATTTGACAATCAAAAGCATTTTACAATTGCAAAACTATTATTATATTGAACTATTATTTGGGTCCACTTCCAAATAATAGCAAGAGCAATAGCAGTCACAGTGTGAGGTGAGAGAATGTAAATGGTTTGCAAAACATTGATCCAGGAAGCAACAAATGAGGCTATAATAATAATGATCGTGTTGAATTTAAGAAAATAAACAAATACAGTCTCACATACATGCTTACACTAGTTACAAAAAGAAAAAAATCTCCTTAACCCACCTGCGAGGCTTTCCTTCTTCATAAGGTGGGATAATGACCACTTTGACAGTGACTGAAGTCCTAAGGAGGTCAATCATCTGCTCATGGGATAGCGTCACAGCTGCAACTTTGCAAATCTCCACTAAGCGACTGCCTTGCCTCAGTCCTGCCTGCCAGGCAAAGCCATACTCCTCCACCTGTATAGCAAACAGAATGCTCCTTTACACTGTAGTCTATGAACTGAATCAAAGCACCGCAACTGAGGATGAGGGACCATACCTCAGCCACTGTCCCATCCAGACGCACATGGAAGCCCAACTGGCCTAGTCCATTTCTTCTCAATGTCATATCGACAGTCTCACATCCCACAGTTAGAGACTGTTCAAAAACAGGCAAAGGAATTTAAATTAGGTAATTAATATTTGAATATATTCAAAGCAACTTCAACATGGGTTAAGCTTTTTTGGATTTCACAATTGAAAATAGGACCCAACCTTTAAGCGTTGCACAATTTCCCTGATATCTTGTGCACAGCCTTCTGGGACTCGCACAGAGATGTGGTCCCCTCTGCCATAGAATATCTTCAGAGAAAGTCTCTCTGGTGTCCAGCCGATAACATCGGCACAGAAACAGTTGAAAACCACTTCTTTGGTGGAGCAGTCGATTAGAAGCACATATTCTGCTGACACACCCAAGGCACAGGGCAGCTCAGTCCCCCCTCCACTAAAGTCCTGTGCCTGCACCCTCCAAGCCACTGCTCCAGCAGCCCCCAGCTCGGCACCCTCTCGAGCCTTTGAGCGCTCACGTTTTTTAGACGCCAGAGAAATAAGGTTATTCAGTTTACCCACTGAGTCCAGTGGTGTGCTGCTGACATAGTTTTCTGCTAGGTCACGAAGGTATTCCTGGCGTGTTCGCGTTGCCATAGTGTGAAACTTCTCCGATTTATGAGCAGCATTCTCCGCATTGATAACTTTGGCTAATAAGAAGTTGCGAAAGGTTTCCGGGTCACGAAACACAATGCCACTTGGTACAGGTGGCCCAAAAGGTGGCACATCCTTCATTCTTGTCACAGCAACGCTGAAAGAATAAAAGTAGACATCAATAAAAAATGTCCAAAAAATTGTTAATACACATTATCTGTCATTAGGGACTTTACCTGTAGCAGGTGTTTTCAGAGCAGGGATTATGCACTCGGACGATGACAAAGACGTGTTGGAAATGTGAGCGTATGTTCTGAGGGGTAAAAGGCAAAGCTCCAGGTTCTTGAAAGATTATAGTCACTATGTCATTGCCTATGTGCCTTTTTCTTAGGAGCTGAAACAAGACAAAAGCATTAAATAATTAGGACTCATTATACGATTAAGGATGTCTTCAAAGTTCTGTGATAGATCCTTTGACTGAAAAGTCTGTCAAGTAAAAGATCCAGACATTCACTACAAGACTGTTATTTTAACAACAGCTCTGTGTGGGCTCATGTGCTCAAGCTGTATGATGCGAGGCTTGCCAATGCTCTTCATCTGCAGCGAGAAGTGTGAAAAAAAAAGTTATGTAATCTGCTCCACTGTGGACTGACACAAACGTACTGCAAATATTTGAGCACTTTTACCCCCACCGATGTAAAGCTTTGAATTCTTAAAAATCCAAATGTTTAAGTAGGTTTAGGCTCTCTTTTATACACAGAAAAATACAGGTACACAAACTATTCACATAACGATGCTGCCATCTAGAGGCTCTAGTTAAGATGTGCTACTTGTAGCTGTTAGAACGTTATTAAAAGCAAATTTTTTAACAAATGATTATTATGGTATGCAGATAAATATGTCTAGGTTTTGCCTCAAATAAAAATGCAGTTTTCTTAAATACACAGAAACTATATAAGTCAAGCTGACAGGATGTGTTGTCTGATATGAAAAATGAAAATTGAATAGAATACAAAATCAAAAGCTGATTTTTACCTGTTGTGGGTTGTTGGGCATGTATGGCAGCATTGTGGATACGTGAAACATGATCTCATAGCCTTGATAGGAAGTGTACAGGGAGTGAGTACCAGTGGAGTCGGCTAGAAAGATGACAAAAATACATTACCCAATTTGACATGGTTTGTAAATAGTTCCTATACTAGTTACTCTTGCATACTTTTTGTGTCAAGCTGCGCAGCATATTTGGTAAATCCTTTGAGAAGCACCTGCTCCCCCAACAGCTCCAGGAATGTAGCGAAGGCGGGGGACGCCTCCTCATTGTTGTACATCTCCTCTTCTGTGCTTTGGCCGGCACGGCACAGCAGCACACCAACTTTGTGTTTTTGACTCAACTAAAAATATCAGAAACATAGTGTACAACATATTATTAGCAACATATATTAATCCAATAGTGCTCTTGTACTTCTCAGCTGGTCTAGCGCTATGTCAAGTCAACATACTCAACACCAGTGCTGTTATGAATTCTGTCTTGTACTACACTGGTTTGTAAGGCAAGATAATGTAGGTAAAATGTAATGATAATAATAATTATTATTATTAGGCAAACCAGTTACTAGCTGATGCAACCCAGTGTCTCAAATGTGGGTCAATAACCTACCCCTTGTTCGTCGAGTTTGAGGAGCTGCTCCGTGGCTTTGGGTGTGCCCAGGGAAAGTCTTAAACAGGACACACTAAGCTCTGGGACCACCTGCTCCAGGACCTCCTTCAGGGGCAGACCCCTCACAGTGCCATGTCGTGAGGTGGATGCGACTGCATCTTCTAAAATGGACCCTCGTAAAGTGACCAGCTGTAAAAGAATATACACCAGCATTACACACTTTTCTTTAGACACACAAACAATAACAATAATTATAATAATAATAATGAGATACATAAACATATGAGCATTGATCAAATGAAAACATGGCAGTCCATCACTAGTCGGATCTGGCAGTTCAGTAAACACCACAAACTCAGGGTACTGCTCATTTGTAAAAAATTGGTTCAAAAGGCTCATGATATAGTCAAATGCACTCTAGAGGATTTCAAGGTGTTCTCGCACAGACCTACATACACACATGGCTTCATCAAAAATTACATTGTGCTGGTAGCAGAGGCCATAGACAAGAATGTGCTACAAAGGAGCCAAACCGGAGTGATACAAGAGAAGCTTTTCACACACACATTTCAGTCAAGAACAGCGCACTCAGCTGGGTGTGCTTGTGTAACACGACTAAGGCCTTCCACCTTGCTGTGTCAGCACTGTTGCACACAATTAAATGACTTATGGTAGATATTTGAGACACAGCTTCAAATGGGAGGGAATAAAATCCACACTCAATCACTGGCTCAATGTGGGAATAGTAAGCCCTACTGTGTGTGTGCTATCTGAGCTCTGTGTACTTAGACAGTGGAGAGGCTCCATTGTTGAACTAGAGCTAAGGTGATGAGGCCAGGCAGCTATGTAATCCACCTAAAATAACCTGGCACCAGTCACAGACAGGTCTACCACACAACAATAAAAGCAACCTTTTTAATTCAGTCATATGCTGCACAACAATAAACCAAATGCTTTGTTATGTTTAGTATGTATTGTATTACAGGTAATCCAAATTGATCATGGAGCTTTGGTTGCAATTAGGGCTGGGTGACATGGTGATTAAAAACTGAATCATGATTCCTGTGACAATATGCTTTTTTGGTGAAATTGTCATCTCATGATTCTCCAATTTTCTGTTTAATGTAGTCTATGCTCAAATGCAGACACTTTTTCCCACCCACACATCCTATTGGTCACGTCAACATTTTGAAGAAGCAGGACTTAATTTATCTCTTCAAAGCAATGTAAAGATAAAATTTGTAAAATGATACAAATTCAGAAATAAAATGTGATTATTAGCTTTATGTGTACTTTTATAATGTATCCACATACCTCACTAGTCCTGACGATTAAGCGGTACTGGTACTGGTCTTTAAGATCTTTGGTGTCGTCCAGTTTCTCTCGGCGGATGCTCACCGCCACAGGGCCCAACTTATCATCTGTACCAAAATAGTTGGAATGTTCTGGGGAAAAGCAAAAATAAACATGTAATTACATAGTGTTCATTTTCAATTGAACAAAACTCAGTACATTCTTTTTTATGATTTCTGGATAATGAATGATCAGTGGCAGCGGTATATTGAATAAAAGGTGACAAAATTGTCAGAAGCGCTGATGTTGTGCATTTCTTTGCTGCTATCTTATAAAGAGGAATCTGGACAGACAGTTAATTAGACTAGAAGACCAAACCAACCTGGTGCTCAAGAGCACAAAGCACTGTGTAGCTTTTTTTAATGTCAGCGGACAGAGCAAAGAAACTTGGAACGATAACCTTTATTGCAGTGGCTCCAGGCCTCGTTCATACTCTCATATATCCACTGCCTCTGCTTCTTCCATTTACCATGAAATTACCAAAACAGTTTTATGTATATTTTCTAAGAATGTGGGCAGCAAATGCACACTGCAATGTTTTCACCTTTTGATGTTATGCAAGGTCATGCTAGTTTTAAGCAGTGAATGAGTAAAAAACAGCCTGTGAACTGTGAAGTTACCTTTTCCATGGAAACAGTCTCTGTAGTAGCGAGCCCCCAAGTCTACATGTTCAATACAGTACTGTTTCAGTCTTTCAAGTCTGGTTACTTGCTGTTCAATAGGCACTTCCAGCACTGAGACACTGGCATTACTTTTCCTAAGCCAGCCTCTCGTGGCCTCTCCACCGGCTTCTCCTCCTCGCTCAGAAGAGGAGCTCAGAAAGCTGATGTTACGCTCCCAGTAGTCCCCCGTCTCATTGAGGAAATGGGGGCAGGACAGTAGCATTTGGCTTGGGCTATGTGCTCCAGTGGGCCCATCCAGTGGGTCCAGCCCCAAAGATGATCCATATGATCCAGGGTCAACACTTAGTGGAAGATCCTCAATGCTAGAATAAATGGGCTCATTGTTAACAGGGACTGACGATTTAGAGACAGACAGGGACGCTGAGGCGGCAGAGGCTCCTGTTGCGGTGTTCCTTCTCTGTGCCACATAGCCACGCTGAGCTGCGACCTCATGAAGGTCAAACAAGATGCTCTGAGCATCAAAGTGAACTAGACTCTTTGGACAGACCCATGGCCTGTAGGAGGAGTCCAAAGCAACTCGTCCATCATCTGTCTCTCCTCTTCCTCCATCAAGCTCTCCTCGGCTCGAGCTCCGAAGTTTACGAAACAATGAGGACGTTCCCAATGATGACTCTGTTCCACCACTTTTCTTCCTAACTCTTTCTGCCCCATCCCTCCTTCCTGTCACTCGATCGTCCACACTCGAGACAGGTGAGGAGGACGGGGGGAGGGGTGCACTAGGTGGAGAGTCTGGGGCGCTCAGGAGCTCTCGGAGGCGAACGGGGGCAGAGCTGCGCTGGTCAGGCCTCTCCTGGTGAAACTGGTTGAGCATGT